>JARYHS010013630.1:340613689-340672686 GCA_031002005.1 Vandiemenella viatica
GTGGTTTGTTTGACTTCCTCTGTTATCTCTACCTCCTTTTTCTCTACCCGTAGACTGTATGTTGGGTCCCTTTTTTGAATGTTGTTGGGAGTTCTGTTATAAAACTTTCGCCTGACTATGATAATGTGTTTGCTTTTTGTTATTATGCGATATATTGTTGTTGTTTGTGCTGTTCCCATTTATCTTGTGTTTGACCATTATTTTTTTCTGTAAACCTCTCTCCCGGACTCCACAAACACTGATATACATCTAATACCTGTAAAAACTTCTCTGCCTCCTGCCGTGTAGTCACCTCTTGCATTGCAAACATTTCCACTACCGGTGTTGGCATCCGGTAAACAATATCTTGAATTAGGATTATTTCCGGCATGGGATCATCCGAATAAGTAGCTTTATCAACTTCTTGTAGAAAAAAACTCATATGACGTGGAAGGGTTCCGTTCCATATAGGCCCACACTCTATAGACTTATGAACAGAGTACTATGCTGACAAAAAAAATTTATTTTCTCTTTGTTAGAGTAATTTTTAAAGGGTCTCGAATCTTAAAAACTTTTTAGGAACTTGACTGGGTTTAAATTCCCGTCCTGTAAACCTTCTATATTATACTTTTTTCCATACAGTAATCATGCACTGCACAGACTAGGTTGCTTGGTTATGTGTGTTGAGTGCTTCTGTCACTTTTGTAGTCAAGGAAACAACTTGTTCCTTACAATGTTGTATTCTACTACCTGTCTCTAACACCTGTGCTTCACTGAATCCACTTGCTCCTCCCAATATATACACACACTGTGGCGAGGGCATCAATATCTTTTTCTACTTTGGAACTAATGTTTGCTATTTCTGTACCAGTCTGTTGTTAGGACTGTTCCAGTAAGGAAATTCCCCTTTTGGATTCACTCATCTCCTTCTGCAATTGATGGATATCATTCCTATTTTGTGCGATTTGTTCCTTAATTGTTGAAACAGTGTGGTTGACCTCCTCCTTATGAGTATCTAATGCTTGAGAAAGTTGATCAACCTGTGTGTTTAGTGTAAGGGAATACTGTTTAAATGTTTCCTTGAGTTTGTAAGACCCAAGGCTGATGCCAGGGCTGTAGTATAGCCTTAGTGCCTCAACTAACAGTTTATGTTGACTCAAAGTTCTGCAGAAAATTTATAAAATAATTTTGATTTCACCATGTAGCCGGATAAACTCAACGTAAATGCTTGAGGGTCGCCACAATATTTGTTAAACCACAAATAGAGAAAAAGGTTGCAAGATAACTACGAAATGACAAAAGTTCACTTTCCGGAAATTACAAGTTTTATTTTCAAAGTCACAAAATTTCAAATATGCATTTAACAGTTGAGTAGGCAAATCGAACACACTTTTCCAAAAGTTTGCAAGTTGTGGAGAGAGATTTAAACCGAACGACCCCTTTTGTGAATTTACAAGTTCATGTTAAAAGTTAACCTCGCGTGCCATAACCCCAGAGTCCCAATATGGCTGACCAGATGGCGCGAACATGTAACCATTCCCTCCACGCAACTCGCGCAGAGCACTCCAAGTAGGCGGTTCAGAACAGAACAGATGCGGTAACATGCAAGCAGGAGATTATATAGGCTCGATGATGTCACAGCCGGAACACAACTTTCTGCTGCGGCCTAGCCAAAATATGACCTAGCAAACTTAATAACCAAGCAGCTATAAGGTAATTGGAGACTGACAGTGTTTAGACTTTTTTAATAGAAGATCAGTGGATATTCAGTGAGTAATTTTAAGTGGTTAGTTTTAAATGTCTATTTTAACCTTTGCGTAGTGACACAACCTGATTTCGGCTTGGGGAAATACCATTTCGTTTAAACTTGTGCAATTTTGTCATTTCTGCTGAATAGCAATTTATTCAAATAAAATTAATGTCAACGTGTTCTCCAAAAATTCCTGAGTTTAATGGTGTAAGTTTTATCGATATTGATGCCAGGATAGTGAAGTTACAGCTTTGACAAGATTTACAAAATGTAAATGGGACCCCACAAACAAACTAAAACCACAAAAATTGAAATTACACACAAATTATCCTGTAATCAGACTTCTGGAGACTGTAAAACCACAGCAGGAAACACATTCAAATCAAATAAAAACTTTGGTTACAAATTGGTGTGCTTATAAACTCACAAAAAAAGGAATAAACTGATGAGAAAAGAAACATAAACTGTTGACACTGCTAATAGTTCTTGCTAGAGGATAAACGAACAGGACAAACAAACCATTCAAATGACAACGTTGTTTGCTGGAGCGATGTCAGTATTAACCATGGAGGAAGGAATTCCTTCCTCCATGGTATTAACCGTCGAAGTCAAAGATCAACGCAAGCTATGTCAACAAATGAATAACATCTTTGCACCAAAGAATGCTGAAAGTCAAAGATCAAAGCATGGAATGTCAACCCATGGAGGAAGGAAATATCATTCCTCCATGGGAAATATGATGTCAACAAATGAAAAAACATCTTTGCACCAAACAATGCGGAAAGTCAAAGATCGATATCCGCACTGAAACCATTGAACCAAATTTTGCTCCAAAGTACTCTTTATTTTATTCTTACTATGTTTGACCGTCTCACTCGTACGAGAAAAATATGGCGCAAGCTCTGTATATCAGAATGTTGCAGCCACCAAATACACAAAATCAAAAATTTCCGGCGGACCTTTTGGTTGCTGAATACGGAAATTCGCGTAAATTTATTACTACAATATCGCGACAAGCCACACAGTCATAATAAAATTACTGACCAATTTTACAATTACAATTTTAACACTTATGCAATTTGTAATTATCTATATAGCAATACTGCAGCAGAAAAATCAAATTCTGCGGTCGTTACTGCTGCTAGCAAGCACGTGGTTGGCCACACTAAACAACTAACTTCTTTCTCCAAAATTGTAAAAAACCTTTGCACCACCTAGTGGACTCACAATTTTGCATAAACATGCTCTGAACACTGTGAAAACTTCGATAAAGCATTACAACTTCGCGCAGCGTATGCTATTCTGAAGAAAACACGAACACTTTTTACGGCTGAGCTGTGCACTTATTTGTAGTTGAAGGTAGCAGAGACGTCCGTTTTGCGATGAAGGCTGCAAAACTGATGTCGGCAGGCCGCTACTCAGCTCGAATGTATCATAGGTAGCCCGTAATTACGTGTGGTGAAATAGCTTAGTGGCAAACTGTCCCATCCGCGTGCAGTTTTGTGTCAGGAAACAGCATCTCAGAAAGTAGCGTGAAAATCTGTTTCGTGTACTATGGTAGTGACCGTGTTCCAACGGTCGGTGGTCGAACACAGCTTCAACCAAGTTGGTTGCGTGGTTTTCACAAAGATCCATCATCTCATGTCTCGATACATATGCCATGTAGAGATTTAAGATACTTGCCCACACTGTGGTGAGCGATAACAGATAGCTCGCACACAGGCTGGCGTTAACAGGTATGGTGGGCAATGTGCTTGACTGTTTAGGCTTGCAGGTTCGATTTTCTACTAAGTCAATTCACAGATCGCTTTTAAGTTAGCATCTGATTTATTTCCCAAGCACATACATCTATCCAGTGGCGGATCCAGGATTTTATATTGGGGGGGGGGGGGGTGCTTGACTCGGGGGAGGAGGGGTTCGCCCACAGAAATCTCATTATTCCAGATTGCCGCCCTTATTAAAACTGTAGAGCAAAAAAAAGATCCCCAAAATCCATGTCATCTTCTGAGCTTAAAAGAGGTTTCCCATCGGCAGCTTTAATATTTATACCTCTTTTGTTTATTTCTCCAAAATTGTGTTTGATCCTCCTACATGACACACCCACTTTACCTATCACCATTTTTCTTTTCTACTTCTTCACACTTTTTCACGCAGAAATTTTTCTTTTGCTTTTTTGCATTTCCTGTTTATTTGATTTCTAAATTATCTACTCTTTTCCTTCTTCATCCTGAGCATTTCTGTGCCTTCTCCTCTGATTTATCAGCTCCAAAAATTTCTTCTTTGATCTAAAGTTTTCAGTTGCTTTGTATTATTTCTCTCTGCAATGTATTCCATTCATCCTCAGTTGAGCTCCTTTCAGAGTTACTTCTTAGAAACACGTCTACCATTTCTGAAAATTTTTCTCCTATTTTAGATTGCTTCAGTTTATTTACTTTCACTCTGTTCTGCTTGACTTGTTTCTTTATTCTCTTCAATTTCAACCTACACTTCATAACTATCAGCTTATGGTCAGAGTTGGGAACCTATACTTTAGATGATAGATTTGCGATCTTATTTTGGCTCATCACTCGCCATTTTGGAAAAAAATAATGAATGCCCCTTTTTTTAAATAACCGTTCCCTTTTCAGAAAAAAAATGAACCACATTAATTCCCCTTCTTGTAATAAATAATATAACCTATAGTGTTTCAACTTTTTTGGCTCATAAAGCACTTTCTGAAACAGTGATTCGATGGTGCACCTCTTAGATGAAGTGTACAATCTTTATATACACTGAAGAGCCAAAGAAACTGGTACACCTGCTGAATATCGTGTAGGGTCCCCGCGAGCACGCAGAAGTGCCGCAACACTCGACTAAAGTCAGAAGTAGTGCTGGAGGGAATTGACACCATGCATTCTGCAGGGCTAACAACAAATCCATAAGAATATGAGGGGGTGGAGATCTCTTCTGAACGGAAGATTTCAAGGCAACCCATATACGCTCAATAATGTTTTGTCTGGGAAGTTTGGTGGCCAGCGAAGGTGTAAAAACTCAGTAGAGTGTTTCTGGAGCCACTCTGTAGCAATTCTGGACCTGTGGAGTGTCACATTGTCTTGCTGGAATTGCCCAAGTCCTTCGGAATGCACAATGGACATGAATGGATGCAGGTGATCAGCCAAGATGCGTACGTGTGTGCCACCTGTCAGAGTCATATCTAGATGTGTCAGGGGTCCCATGTCGCTCCAACTGCACATGCCCCACACCATTACAGAGCCTCCATCAGCTTGAACAGTCCCCTGCTGAATTCATGATGTTGTCTCCATACCCTTACACCTTCATCCGCTCGATACAATTGGAAACGAGACTCGTCAGACCAGGCAACATGTTTCCAATCAACAACAGTCCAAGTCGGTGTTGACGGGCCCAGGTGAAGCGTAAAGCTTTGTGTTGTGCACTCAGCAAGTACCCAAGAGTGGGCCTTTGGCTCCTAAAGCCCATATCGATGATGTTTTGTTGAATAGTTCGCCTGCTGACACTTGTTGATGGCCCAGAATTGAAATTCGCAGCTATTTGCAGAAGGGTAGCACTTCTGTCACGTTTAGTCATCATTGGTCCTGTCCTTGCAGGATCTTTTTCCGGCTGCAGCAATGTCAGAGATTTGATGTTTAACTGGATTCCCGATATTCACGGCGCACTCATGATATGGTTGTATGGCAAAATCCCAACCTCATCATTACCTCAGATATGCTGTGTCCCATCTCTTGTTTGCTGACTATAACACCACATTCAAACTCACTTAAATCGTGATAACATGTCATTGTAGCAGCAGTAACTGATCTAACGCCTGCGCCAGACACCTGTTGTCTTATATAGGCATTGCCGACCACAGTGTCATACTCTGAGTGTTTATATATCTCCATGTTTGCATATGCATACCTATACCAGTGTCTTTGGCTCTTCAGTGTATAATAATAATTCAGCCTGTGCACGATTGCGTTTGCAAAACTCAAAAAGCATTCAGACAATTGACTTGATTTCTGTGATGGGAAGCACAAGAAGGTTTTTATATATTATGATCCTCACTTGTGGTTTTGTTCAAAATATTTTGATATTTTTAAAAAAATTTCAATGCAACTTATAAATGGCCATCATTCATTAATCAGCCAAAGTTGTGCAATGGAACATGATTAGTAGATAAAAATTGATGAACAAATTAATTGAAGCAACAATTATGATTGGACGAATACATACTAATTCCATGAATACCACTCATTCTGACCGACATGCTGTTCCAGTTCAAACAACATCAATTTCCAATATGTCTTGCGTTCGGCATGACTATCAATAAAGCGCAAGGGCAATCTTTGCAAGTGTCTGGGTTGAATTTAGAAAATGGTTGTTTCTCTCATGGGCAATTATTCATCACATGCTCCAGAGTTGGTAAAATGTCCAATGTTTATGCAGGAAATGTAAAAAATATAATCTATCAACAAGCATTACAATAAAATATATATTGTAAAAAAAATCTTTTATCTTTGTTTTCTATACCTTTGCATACCACAATTAGAAACTAAATATTTTTCACAGGGCCAATTATATGTCGCATTTTCTAGAGTTGGTAGGCTGTTCCTCCTCTCGTTTCATATAAACTGAGCCACAGGATAGTCTGGCCAGGTTTAGCAAATGACAAAGCTATGTGATTTTTCCAGAACTGGAAATTTGGGCAAACTCTAACATCAGACCATGGTGTCATCTATTTCTCCATACCAAATGCCCAAGAGCAAGACATAATATAAGAATGTTGGACATACTCTTATAAAACAGACTGGAACCTATTAAGAAGATCTTTCGAAATACCAGCAGTGGCAGATATGTTGGATAATGTTGACTTCAAGGCAATAGAACTGACAAATGCAATACAACATGCCATGAGACAATCAATAGAGCAAAAGCGAAAGCTCAATAATAAAAGATGCATCCTGTGGAATGATATGCTTCATAGACTAAGGAGAACTCGAAGGCACGACCATCATGCTAAATAGCTGCTTACCGTAACTGGACACTGAACCAGTATAAATCGGCAAAAGCTGAGTATCATCAGAAAATTCATAATGTTAGATTAACCAGCTGGGTATCTTACACAAGCAAAGACTTGGTTTTAAACCCATGGTGACTTCTTTACAAACCATCTCCACAGAAACTAATATCATCTACTGTTTTTTCTACACTCTGGAAAGAAGATGGCACTATGACAAGTGGTTGGCAGGAATCGGCTGAACTCATTGTGAAAACGCTATTACTGGGTGACCAGCAGGAGTCCAATTCTGAGGGCACTAGCTGACAAGGCAACTAATGAACAACAAATATGATAATAACATGGTTGTTCTACGATTCGTTAAAGAGGAAGTAAATATGCAATAAACACGCTGAACAAGAATAAAGCACCAGGGTGTGATGGGCTAACAGCAAAAGTGGTGCAAATAGTTCCTTATCTTATCGATTTGCTGAATACATATTATGAAAAAATATTATTAATTAGAAGGCTGATCTCAGAGTAACAGAACTAATTTTTTGATATTTGGAGCCTCTTTTGCTATCAAAAATCTTAAATTGCTGCATTCCACTATTGAAAATCTGTTTCTTTTCTTAGCTAATAAATTGCTAACCATGGTAAATTCTCTTTTGGCTATGTATGATGGTGGGAATGAAATTATAACTTCTTTGATGCAAACCTTAAAGCCATATATAATACTGCAGGGAATTGGTGGTTGTTCCTCAACTTCCCCCAAATTTGCCTCGCACCAGAAACGTCCCCCATGATCTCTTCAATGTACACCGGTGAATGGTACCAGTTCCCCTTGGGAACCACTGCTTTAGATAGTAAGGTATTCTGAACTCCATATTTGCTTGATTTAAAAGTGAGTACAAGTAAAATTGGCCATGGTACATAAACCTCATTTCAGTTAATTAGTAATTAATAATTCCACTTCAACAATCAACTTCAGTTTACTACCACTTATGTCCTATGTAGTTATTTGTGACTTTAAATTGATTGCTAGTCGCTAATGGAATCTGTGTCATTTTTAAACCATATACATTTTTCTTCAAGAAATCAGTTATTCCATATCTGTACTATGGTGATTATCTTTGTTTAAAGGAAACTATCTAGGGCCAGAGTTGGTCCTACTCTGGAACATACGAGGCATATTTTTAAGTAAGTACCATTATCGATTGTTGCTGTTGAAATGCTGTGACTGTTGTTGTGCACATGTGCATTCTGTTCTCCAGTTGCTAAACAACTTGTACACAAGGTGTAAGCAGAGCCGCATTTAAGCATAGGCTACATAGGCTGTAGCCTAGGGGCCCGCACCACAAAGGGGGGCCCCTCACCACACACAACCCTCGCCTGGGCAGGTAGTAGAGCTAAAAAAAAAATGTCGCCCATAAATTTTTTAGGTCGAATTTCGACAGGGGGCCCGCACCACATGTATAGCCTAGGGGCCCACAGAGCCTAAATGCGGCCCTGGGTGTAAGATTTCTAGTCCTTGTATGTGGTTCGTGGGGAACAATTGACATGTTCAAGGTAATTGACCGGATCTTTTCAACTGTGAAACACTGTCTGTTATCTGTTTCTTGAATGCAAGAAACGTCAAACTAGCTGACATTCATCACCAAATTCGTGAAGTTTGGTGAAGGTGCCATGAGTGATGGAATGGTCAGGAGATTGGTAGGGAAGTTCAACGACTCAATTCATGACGAACAGTGTAATGGTCGTCTATCTCTGGTCAATGATGATTTGATGACTGTAGCTGAAAAAAAAAAAACTCATGAGAACAGGAGGCTCACAATTTCTGCATTTTTTCACAAATTTTGTGGATTGTTGTTTGTAACATTGTGAAAAGTTGATTACAGTTCGAAAATTGTGCTCACAATTGCTGCCAATGAACTACATCTGCATCCAAACTCTGCAATTCACAACAGACGTTGCTTTGTACCAAAACTAACTTTGGGAATTCCAATCTTGAATAGCCTGAGGGAAGAAAGAAAACATATAGGCACCAGTACAGCATCTTATTTCTCTAATCAAATCTATCTTGTCATTGTGACCTAAGTATTTCATTGCGCTTGTTAATGAAAGGAGATTTTCTCATATTCACCAACAAATTCAGACCAAACCTATGTTGTCTGTCTGCCAAACAAACTCAGCCCAATCTGTGTATCATTTCTGTGTTGCTTTTGTAAGGGCTGTAGCACGCAGTCACAAATTGAGCAGTTCTCATCTGTACTTTC
The DNA here is from genome assembly GCA_031002005.1 of Vandiemenella viatica. Taxonomy (NCBI): domain Eukaryota; kingdom Metazoa; phylum Arthropoda; class Insecta; order Orthoptera; family Morabidae; genus Vandiemenella; species Vandiemenella viatica. Next base: position 340,622,688 of record JARYHS010013630.1, read on the forward strand.
TCTGAGATGTCAATCAATCAATCCCTTGTGATAAGGGTCCGAGACTCTACAATTGTAATCCAAATGCGGATGCATGAGAGTTTTATTAACTATTTCCTTTGATGAGTATTGCATTTCTTCAAAATATGACCTATGAATCTTAACATAGAATTAGCTTTATCCACAATGAAAGTTATATGAATATCCCATTTCATGTTGCTTTGTACTATTATGCCCAAATATGTAACAGAATCAACTGTGTCAACAACTGAGCTGTTTAATTTGTACCTATGAGCAGAACGGATCCTTTTTGTTAGATATGCACACTGCTTTGTACTTTTTGCAGTTTAGTTTAAGTTGTCATGTATCGCACTATTCTGAAATAACATCCACATCATGCTGAATTTCTGAGCAGTAATCAGGGCACCTTACTTCCTTATGGATAACTGAATTATCAGCAAATTATCGCAACCTGCTATTAACATTGTCAGCGAGAGTGTTTATAAAAATTAAGAAAAGAAGTGGTCCTATTACATTGCCTTGAGGTACGCCTGAAGGAACATCTGGATTAGAAAAGTCTTCCCTGACAACAATGACATACTGTGACCGACCAGTTAGAAAATCTTGTATCTATTCACAAATCTGATACTATCCACCACATGCTTGAATTTTTGCTAAAAACTGTGTGGCATGTTGTCAAAAGCTTTCTGAAAATCTAATATAATTGCATCAACTCGTGAACATGCTTGCATCAATAACTTTAATTATGCCATGTTTTACATTATCTGTTCTTCCAAAATCCATGTTGGTTTCATCTAGAAACTTCATCCCAGAAAAACAATTCTCGTAAAAATAGGCCAAGTCTCGTGTTCATGTAGTGACAAAAAGTTATGAGATCTTCTTCTGAGCCAAGTCTACAGTTTACAGTGTGTATTCAGTTCACTTTGTGAAACAGAATGCTTTCTCTCGGTGTCATGATTTAAAAAAATCTGACGAGTTGGCCATTATGCACGTCATGGTTTTTACTGAAATTGAGGGCATATTAAATACTTGTCAACTTCAAAAAAAGAGCGAGCGAAATCTTGCTTTTACATATTTATAAGTTTGGTAAAGCAGCACATTTAAGGTATTTATATAGGTTAGGTATTTACGAGGCGTGTTTTTTTAAGTAAGTACACAATGAAAGTTTATTTAAAAAAAGTAAAATTATTTTCAGATAGTACATACTATACTCTATTTTTCGACATAGTTGCCAAGTTTGTTCAAACACTTATCATAACTCTCAACCAATTTTAAAATACCCTCTTCATAAAAACTTGCCGCCTGCTCCAATAACCAAGAGTTCACTGCCGTTTTCACATCGTTGTCATCATTGTAACGGTTGTCACTGAGGTGTTGTCCGAGGTGGAGGAACAGATGGTAATTGCTCGGCGCAAGATCAGGACTGTAGGGTGGGTGGTCTAAAACTTCCCAGCCAATACTGTCCAACAAATTGCGGGTGTGACCTGCAGTGTGAGGTCTTGCATTGTCATGGAGAAGGACAATTCCCTTTGTCAGCATGCCACATATTTTGTTTTGAATCATTCTGTGTAGCTTTCTCAGGGTTTGGTAGTATGCTTCTGCATTGATAGTGGTTCCTTGTTGCATGAAGTCGACCAACAAAACAACATGTCTATCCCAAAACACCGACACCATGATTTTGCACTGGGACAGAGTCTGTTTGGCCTTCACCTTTACAGGCGAGTGTGTGTGTCTCCATTCCATACTCTGTTACTTCGATTCTGGCGTGATACGTGAAACCCATGTTTCGTCTCCGGTTATGATCTGACTCAAGAAGCCGTCACCTTCTTTGTGATTACGAGTCAAGAACTTCATCGCACACTCAAATCTTTGGTTTTTATGGTCCTCTGTTAGGAGTTTCAGGACCCAACGGGAGCACAGTTTCCTAAACTTTAGGTATTCGGAAACAATTTTGCAAAGCACTGATCTCAACACGTCAGGAAATTCGTTTGAGAGACCTGTTACTGTGAAGCGCCTGTTCTCCCGAATCCTTGCTTCAACTGAAGCCACCAAATCATCTGTAATCGAAGAAGGGCGACCGGAGCGGTCCTCTTCATGGACGTTCTCACGGCCATCTTTGAATTCTCATACCCACTTACGCACTTTGCTTTCACTCATAACAGTATCACACACTTCACAAATCTGTCGATGAATTTCTGCAGCAGGCAGGTTCCTTGCTGACAAAAACCGTGTCACTGAGCGAACCTCACACGCGGCAGGCGAGTTTATAGTCTTAAACATTTTGAAAGCACAGAACAGAACCGTACAGGTTAGCTACAGAGCTGAAACTGAGCACAGTTGTTCCCGAGGCATGCCGGTACACGACGCATGTGCTCGTTGTGGTATGTGCACGAACTACTAGTGTCTACAACAAAACAGACCTTACTTAAAATACACGCCTCATATATAGGTTAACTAAAACATGGCGTGCATAATGGCCAAGTCATCAGATTTTTTTTTATTATCCTAAATGATCTGTCACCCATACCACATCTGCTGCAATCACTTAAGGCAGATTCCAGCTGTGTAACTTTCATTAACAATGCTGCAAGCCGAGTGTGCAGATCGGCCACTTAATTCTACATCTGAACACAGCAACCACAGTCTCTACACATACTACCTTTCAGAACAAAAACTGAGAAATGGATGAAAGAATGAACTCTCCAAGTGATCAAGGAACAAAGAACAATTTTACTACCTGTTAACAACCGTGGTTTAAATGAAACATAACTATGGAAAACTATGAGTTTAGACCAGATGGTGGATACTGTACTTTTATTTAACAGTACATACCAGTGAAATGTGTTGGCTAGCCACAGTAATAAATCAAAGATCATATAAGATCTACATACATCCCTAAAGATAAACTTTAAAGGCGATCATAGTTACTGAATGTTGCTACAACTCAAATAACACCAAAACAAAAGCTATCTACAACACATTAATTTAAATTAGCAGAAATGGAGGCATTTATCATGACAGTTGCTGAAGATCAAACAAGCTGCTGAGTATGAAACAAAAACTATCAACACACTTTAAATTAAATTAACATTGAAGGTGGCACTTATCGTAATGGTTGCCGGAGATCAACTGACTGCTGCTGCAGGTAAACAGTAAATATGTAAAAATGGAAAAAAAAAAGCTTTCTACACACTTTAAATTACATTAACACTGAAGGTGCACTTTTCATAATGGTTGTCGAACATGCTCACGGAACACAAAACCAAATCGCCTTTAGCATATTGACCTTTATAACACTTGAGACAGGTGATGAGTTCCTGGACCATATCATAACTGGTCAGAAAACTTAGATGTGTCACATGACACCTGAATTGAAGCAGCAGTCCATGGAATGGAGGTGCACACTTCATCGCTAATGAAAATTAAATAAAAATAAACCATGTCAACATGACAGACCGTATTTCATAGTCAGCGGGACCAGTCAATTACCTTGAACATGTTAATCGCTCACCACAAACCACACACAAGGTCTAACAAGTTGCTTAGCAACTGGAGAACTGAATGCTCATGTGCGCAATGACAATTGCAGAGTTGCAATGGCAGTAATTGATATTGGAACTTATTTCAAAAATACTCGTAATATACCTAGTTTTTATTCCTATAAATACAGCTTAGTGAAAATAGCTTCATTTGTCACAGATCAATCTTTTTGTAAAGAACTGAGTGTGGTGGTGCAATAATTATGTTGTTAGACTAATCTAAAGCATAAAAAAACAGTTCTTTATTACTCTTAAACAAAAAAAGGCCTTAAATACTAGTTTGGTTAATCAGCACTTTGCCTTTTTTAAACTTTCGTTTGATTTAATGGAAGAATTATTATTACTTCTAAGTGCTGCAGGACAGTAATATTTCTAGACTGACATCAGCTATTTCTACATCTTCTTCTTGTTTTATATAAACCGCCTAAGGACCACTACATTCGACTGTTATGTTTGGGGAAAACTTTGATGTTTGCCCCGTAATCTATTCTTATCATAATTTTGTAATATTTTTACGAGTTTTTTAATCTATATTGTAGAATTGCTGCTTGCAAGGGTTGTGCTGAAACCTGTTTCCACAGATGATAGTATTGATGTCATCTTCTGCTTACTATCAGCTTTATAATAAGAAAGTAGATGAGAAGATAGTTAGCCAGTCCACCATCTTGTATTTGTGATTGGAAACTGGTCCTAAGATGTATGAAAGATAGATGGTAAATGGCTTTCAGATTACACAAGAAAGATCCAACAAATATCCCAATGAAAATTGGTCCACTAAAATGAAGACTGTTCAGGATAGAATTATACAGAGTATAAGATGTTAGAAGCTTCAATAATGCAGATAGGTCATAGAATTTGAAGATGGAGATGAGAAAACTTCCTTAGATATTGTTTATTCTAGTTAGGCTAAATGGAAAGATGCACAAGATTTCGGGTATTTGGAATATAACTAAAGTAGAGGATATTTATAATAACTAAGTAAACATTAAAAAAAATTACAATAAATGGATTAATGGCAGGACACAGCCTGCAACAAGCACAGGAGTACCACACTACTACCAACTTTGAAATAATATAATTAAACAGAAAAATAAATCTGAATGTCGAAATACAAGTATTTACTATTTAAAAGAGACTTATAACCTACCTATATACTCTGCAGTGACCCTTCCTGGATCAGTCAGGGCTGAGTGGATAGAACTTACTAATTTGACCAAGAGGAGGCACAAGTAAGGGTTGGGTGTGGAAGCCGAGTGATGAGCGAGCCTACGGGTTGTAAGTGGACAACGTAACCTTCTCCACCTAGGACCCATACGTTGCTTCCAGTAGTCAACTATTTCCCCCAAAAGAGCCTACCTGGTTAGTGGCTGTTACTGCATAATCACCGCCTTCGATAAGGTGCTGGCCCTGGCGGCTGTGGGTGCTGAGGCCGACTCTGATGCCCGGTGTTTCCACTTCTGCATAGATATGTGTGGTAATGACAAGAGACAGCCCCTGGAGCACTTCTTGCCTGGAGTTATAAACAACGATGTCCCACTACCATTCCAGTCAAGGTGGGGCAGTTTTGGCCAGTTCCAAGCCTTGCCAGTGTGGTAATCTGACTCACTTTATATTGGCTAAGATGCAGTTTTGATGGCCTTTCAGCATTCTACTTCTGAGGGCATAGTCCTAGTAAAACAAGCACACTGTTCTTGTTTAATACCTTACAATTACCTACACTGTTCCCAAAGTCTGACACCCCCATGGACTGCCTTCTTACCTATTTTTTGTGTGTGTATATTTTTACAATTTGATTTCAGTGTGGGGTGTGATTGTTAAGTGAGTACTGTGGTGTCCTGCGTGACATCCCCTCTGCTGTCTCTCTTGCATTTGTTTACATCCACTACCAGCTGAATATGTCCCAAAAGGACTGACTTGCACATCATATGATTGACAGACACTGCTGCTGACCTGTTTCTTTGAGTCAGCAGTTATTGTGATGTTTAGAACACTCGTACATTTGACATTAATACAGCATCCTTTCTAAATTCTATTAATACATTAATAATTTCATCTGCTTGACTTTACAACTATTCCACTGTATGATACTAGGTTTTTTTTCCTTTTTTCTCTCACTTTATGGCTGCAACAAGCATTTTTATTTCTTCATACAAGATATTGTTGCTATTATTATTTCCTTTAGTTAACTTTCTATTTGAAAACACTCAAGTTCTGTTTTTAATGATTTGCTCAGAAATAATTCAGCTTGATCAAGGCAGAACTTCCCTATTTAAATATACTGGCCAAACCTTAATTATAACCCTTTTGTTTATCTCCTATTTTCCCTGTTCTACTGTGGTTTCTGATTAGCTCACCCCCAGAGGTGGCCTTTGGGGGTGGCGAACAGGGCAATCGCCCAGGGCCTCGCTCTTGGAGGGGCCTCGCGCAGCTACCCAAGTTGATTAAAGTTTATGTTTAAAAAAATTATTTTATCTTCAGCTGTTAGTGTAACAATAAAGTAAACTTGTTTAATTGATGGTAAAGTATATATTAATTACTAACTAATCAAAATTTGTTAATTAGATTTATTGACTGTCACATTCGTATAATAGCAGATACTGATGGAGTAGAACTGTATGAAGAAAATGACGGCGGTATCACAGTGATGACATAAATAACAGAAAAACCGTTAACTGGGTTACTGAAGTGTACCCCACTATCGAAGTAGTCTTGAGAATTATTGCCGCCACGCGTAATACAGTTGCGTCCACAGAAAGAAGTTTTTCATGGTTAAAAAATATTAAAACATGTTTGAGGAATTCGATGACGGTTAATTTGCAGCTCTTTCTATTATTTGAATTGGAAATGAAATAGCTCATTCATTAGTTTCTTGTGCTTTTATTAAATATTTTAGTTTCAGGAAAAGGCGCAAACATCATTTTTAAATCCCTGTGCGTATTTCTTCCAAGGCCTTAATGTACTTCAGTTTATCCTTAATGATTTGTTATCTTTATGTTTGTTAACTTTTAATAACTCTTCTAATATAATATTTTAATATTTTTATGATGTTTGCATTTATCGTTATTCATCAGAAATACCTACGATTAATAAATTTTGTACAAAGGACAAGGGCCTCGCAAAGATCTACCGCCCGGGGCCTCGCAATGACTAAGGCCGACGCTGCTCACCCCCAATCCTCCTCCTTTTATCTGCTTATGTATTTCTTACAGTTAATACTAATATTGTTTTTTACACTTAAAACACTGATAAATAATGGTTATTCTCTCTTCTTTTAATGCTTAATGCTTGCTACGTACTAGTTAATGGATAACACTTGTTACATCATACATATTATTTCCACAAGCTGACCCAGCAATGCTTTGCTATTGCTAGACTTGAGATTAAATGAATACATTTGAAAGTTTGTATGTAGTAAAAATTAGATATTTATATATAAATTTTAATTACTGTTTCATTCAATTTTAAGTTTATTGCAAAGGTCTTGGATATGAAATGTTTTTGGCGATTCGAATCTGCATATATACAAAAAAAAAGTCTGAGTTTGTTTTGGAGATATATGCTAAACACAGAAAAGTTACATGTGTAAATCAGTATTAAGAGGGGTGAAACGTGAGAGTGGGTGAAGTTTTGTAAACTAAATATAAACATAATTTTCACTTATTTCAAAGCATATGTGTGCAAACTTCCTTTGACATCAAATAAAAACTGTTGAATTGTGTGTTGTCACAATAACTTTAAAATAATTTTTAAAATTCAAGTTTGAATTTCTTGGACGGCAATTGTCCGATTGTAATCTGTCCATTGCTATTTAACAGGAAATAATGTGTACTTTAATAATGTTGCTATCTACTTTGTCTAATTTCCCAAGCATTTTCGAGATAATCCCAAAAAACTGAATGGTTTTAAGTGTAAATTTTCCTTAATTAGGGTAATAGGGAAAGTGGGTGTGTTTTGTAAACCAAAGATAGACAGCATTTTTTCTTTTGTACATGTGCAAAGTTTCAACCACATTGAATAAAGTTTGTGTAAGGAACATTAAAAATATAAGAGAGGAGAGGATAAATGGGATGAGGGGTTGACAGTATTTTTCTCCTCGTTTTAAAGTATATGTTGTTAAGTTCTATCGATATCGGATAAAAACTATGAGTATGTATAAAGAACATTGACAAAAATAAGGGGGGAGCTAAAGGAGAAGAGGGTTTCGGTTCTTGCAATCTAAATGTAGACGATATTTTTATGTTTGTTTTATAGTTTGCGAGTGCAATGTTCCATTGATATCATATAAAAACTGTGGATATGTATATGAAATATTGACAAAAATTAGGAGGTTGGGGTAAAGGGGGAGAGTGGTTGGTTGTTTAAAACCAAATGTAAACATCATTTTTCTCCTTGTTTTGAAGTATACAAATGCAAAGTTCCATCGAAATCAGACAAAAACTGTGGGTTTCAATGAAGATCACTGGAAATAGGGGAGGGGTGAAGGGGGAGGGGGTGGGATTGGGCTTTGGCAAACTGAAAGTAAACGGTATTTTTCTGTTTGTTTTAAAGTATACACGTGCAAACTTCCTTCAAATTCGGATAGGAGCTGTAGCTTCGTATAAAAATTCTCCACCGTGGGCATGACTTCCTACGGTCCTTCCCTGAAATGTGTTCCTCCTTCCTAAAATCCTACCCACTGCTCACCGCACTTGCTTCAGCAGACCACCCAATCTGAAAAACATCCTGGTCCACGAGTATTTATCCTCCAACTCTCCTAGACCTCCACAGGGATCTTTCCCTTGTAACACACCCCGCTGTAAAACATGTAGCATGCACCCTGCCACCACCACTTACTGTAATCCTGCCACAGGAGAATCCTTTCCCATAATTGGACACGCAACATGTGCTACCACTTATCTTATTTACAAACTCACCTGCCTCCAACATTGGTCTCACCACTCAACAACTATCCTACAGGATGAATTACCATAGGCAAAAAGTTTATACTTCCAACCCAGATCATCCAGTGGCAATTCATACCATATCACATGATTCAAACAACCTCAACACCTGTTTCACAGTTAGAGTTGTTAGAGTTTTTCCCAACAACACCACCTCCACCCCTTCAGAACTCCGCAGATGAGAACTAGCCAACCAACATATCCTTGATACCAGTCACACCCCTGGCCTAAACCTGTCACTATCTTTCCATTTCATTTTACAGTAAGGTAATTATATATATATATATATATATATTTCATTTATTCAAATTACTTTTATATATACCTCCATTTATTTTCACATATAACAGATCTAAATAAAATTATTATATTATTATAATAACTTTTTTAATCATGCTACACAAAGATTATTTTGTTCCACTTTTATCACTGGTCAACCTTATCACCCCACCTCCAGCCTGTTTTTCCACCTTTATTTCATTCATGTGGCAGGTTGGGATGTGACCACATCTTTGTCCCTGCCACATGTCATGCCTCTCACATGATTAATGCTCATGCCAAAATATTGTGCAATTTGCTTGTTTTTGTGTTTTTTACGTGTTATTCTCACCCTTCTGCCTTAATCTGTGATAAGTGATGGGTATTTTTTCCTATCCTATCTAATTCTTAATCTTCTATAGTTATTAACAAATTATAATTAAATGTCAAAATAATTAATCTTCATTCAAATTTAACTTCTGTCAGTACTAAATTTTGTATCATTGTGACAAACTCGGTAGTGAAAATCTTTTACATCGATGGACCTAAATAATATTAAAATGCAACAGTTACATATGTAAATACTCCATCGAATATAAAAATTTTATTTACACCACTGCACTAAACTATGCAAGAATTTTCTTTTTAAAATAATAATAATAATAAAAATGGCTTCAGGAAACAATCAGTTGAAAGTTTTGATCAAGTTTCAAATTTTTTTCTGTGACTTCAGTATTTTCATTGTACCATCATCTGTTTCTGGGCAAAAAGAGGAGAAATACTTTATTTTGGATCTGAAACTGTTGAAAACCATTAAACACAGAATTCAAGTGAATCAGTGAACTGGCAACTGTTGCTATGTGTCCTAGGACAAGCCTAAATAGAAATATCTTTTTGGTATACTGATAAGTTGATCTAGCCACACAAACTGGCGTAACGGAAATTTCTGTTCAATTGCAAGTCATGGGTTAAAATTTTTATTGAAATACAATGAGTTTCTTTTTTTTTTCAGGCTACTGGGTTCTCTGCAGAATAATGTGCTTAATATTAGTGACAGCTGCATCAAGAGGTTAAAGGAAATTTCCACGGATGGTTCCAACTTGAGAATAAATGTCGAGGGAGGTGGTTGTTCAGGTTTCCAGTATAAATTTGACCTCGATCAAACTGTGAATGATGATGACATGTAAGTTTCTTAGATAGACATGCTTTGTCCATTATGTGCCATTAGAACCTCAGATTTCACAATGAATTCACATTCTTTGTAATAAGGAATCGAGGAGCCATGTCAAAAAATTGATTACTATCTAATATTAATCTGTTCCAGTAAAATTGAAATAAAAGGAAAACTAAAATATTAAACCTAGATTAATAAAATGATTATTATTCACTCAGTGTGTGTTGGTGAGATCACATTCAACCTCTTCACCTAGTGTCTCATCTACTTGCAAGAACAAGGTTCAATACCGAAATATTGTGCTACGTGCATTTGTGTTTTTGTGTCCGAGCCTATTCACATTCATCTGTGGCAAATGTTGGGTCTGTTTTACCTGCCCTTCCTCATTTTCACTGCTTTACAGCAGTATTTCTCAAGCTGTGGCCTATGAAGTTGGGGCAGGTGGCTCATATGTAGAATATTAAAAATTTGATTCTAACTGAATTGAACGTATCAAAATAAATCAGTAAAAAAAAATTCGAATTAAATGTATATATATATGGCTGTAAGCAATAAGCTAAACTTTCTAAAAGCCATGAATATTTTAAAGACCAGCAAACATCTAGTATTTACAGAATAAGAGGTCTGTTCACTAAATACATTCCGAGAGAGTAGCGTGGCTTTAAGGATTAAGTAAATGACTGTTTCATGAGGGCTTTAAAGAGGCTACGATATGCCTATAACAATTGAAAGCTTTGGTTTTAATGATGTACACAAAGCTAAGAGATTAAGGCCATCTAAGTTAGTGGTATAATTATTTTTTGACACATTACTCGTACTAGAGTTGAAAAAGATTGAGGAACACAGCTTTATAGCATTTTCCTGCTCAATATTATTACTAAATAGAGGTTATAGTAGTTGTAGTTTCTTAAAGTGGGTAAACGCGTTAAATAGCATTTAATGTTAATTTGATTTCAAAGTATTGTTGGTTGTTTTAAATACAAATAAAATAAAAGTACGAGGGTGGTTTGAAAAGTTCTTGGAATGTATTAGAATTAAGTATCTTACCTCGGTGGAACTGCTTTTATTTTTCAACATAGTCTCCCTGTAGACTAATGCATTTGGTCCAGCGATGTTCCAATGCCTTGATCCCATCTCGAAAATGAGATTCCTCCAGGCCTGCAAAATACCTCTCCAATTCGGCTGTCAGTTCTTCCCTTGTAGAAAATCTCCGTCCACCGAGGAAATTGGGGAATAGATGAAAGTCTGATGGTGCCAAATCAGGTGAATAAGGTGGATGTGGCAACAATTCATACCTCAGTTCATGAAGTTTTGTCATGGCAATAACACTTTTGTGCGGCGGAGCGTTGTCCTGATGAAAGATGACGTTTTTCCTTGCCAAACCAGGCCTTGTTTCGCGTATCTTTTCCTGTAATTGGTCTAGGAGGTTTGCATAGTATTACCCCGTGATTGTTTGGCCAGTAGGAAGATAATCTATCAGCAGAATGCCTTTTGCATCCCAGAAAACTGAGGCCATGACCTTTCCGGCTGAACGCACTGCCTTTGCTTTCTTTGGTGGTGGTGAATCAGCATGTTTCCACTGCTTTGACTGCTGTTTTGTCTCTGGGGTATAGTAGTGGACCCAAGTTTCATCTGTAGTCACAAACCAGCACAAAAAATCTTGTTGGTTGCTCTGAAAATGGGCCAGACTTTGTTCGGACATTTCCAATCTGGTGCGTTTATCGTCCAGTGTCAAGAGCCGCGGCACCCATCTTGCGGATAATTTTTTCATACCCAATTCTTTGGTTAAAATATAATATACCCATTCAGAAGACATCCCTACAGCTTCAGCAATCTCCCGCACTTTCAGTTGACGATTCTCCATGACCATTTTATGCACTTTTGCGATAAATTCTGGGGTCGTAGCACTTTTTGGCCGTCCACTACGTGGATCATCATCCAAGCTCTCCCGACCAAATTTAAACTTGCTGGTCCACTTGGGAACAGTTGAAAATGAAGGAGCAGAGTCCCCTAGTGTGTTCTGAAAGTCGGCATGAATTTCCTTTGCTTTCATACCTTTCTTTACAAAGTATTTAATCACTGCTCGAATCTCAGTTTTTTCCATTGTCACAAATCACTACGTAGGAACAACAACAAAGAGTCGTCACTACCACACTCCTGCAGCTAGAGCACTGACGCGCCACGTGTTCACTCACAAAGGATGTGCGATTATTGCGCGGGAACCTCGTTGCTCTAGCACTGACATCTAGCGGTGATTCCGAGAACTTTTCAAACCTCGTAAAAGAAAAATATCAAAAATAAATGAGAACAGAAAGTAAACCCACCACTTATTACATCAAGAGGCAGTGGGGTTGTGATGACAATTACACAACATTTTGATCAATTTTTTAATTGCTTGAAAGGGACAAAAAAAAACTCAAACTTATGGTAAGGCTGGCAGGCGTACACTCATTGTATTTTCTTTCATGAATGGATTCGAACACTTACTGATCATTCCCTAAGCAATGGAGCCTGTGAGGTGGATTATAAGGTTAAAAAATATATATATATATAGTGTGGAACTCTAAATTGTGAATGCCGGTAAACAATAATAACAAACACACAAATTATTACCTTGATTTTTTTAGTATCTTACCTAATGAAAATATTCTTTCAGCATGTCTGATTTCCTAGAATCTTTGTTATTTCTGTAATTTGGTTTGCAGAGTGGTTGAGAAGGATGGTGTTAAGGTAGTGATTGATGAGATATCACTTGAATATGTACGTGGCTCTACTGTTGAATTTCATGAGGAGCTCATCCGTTCAGCTTTCCGCATTGTAGATAATCCCAAAGCAGAACAAGGCTGTTCATGTGGAGCATCATTTTCTATCAAGATAACTTAAGGAGGTAGTTACAAAATTATAGTAAAAGTAGCATTCTTAAATATGATACCACTTTATATAAATCTTTGATTTTTATACAGCCACAGCAAATTATCAGTTTGTTAAATATATAAACTAAGAACATTTTAAATAAATAAATTTGTACATGAATGATAACTTTGTATTAAAGTCAATTACAACATACAAGGAAAAAATATTGTCTTACAAATAAATTGTGTGAATAGTTCTATTTGCATTTATTTTAAGCAATAACAGTACTGGTTTTGTATTATTTTCCAGAGTAATCAAACATTTACTGTAGATGAATGAAAAATATTGATTTTTAGTTAATAATATGAATTGAAATTATATTTTTGCTTTATTGCATACTCAATTCAGTATGTATCAACAGTGGAACAAAAACTGCACAAATTAGAATAGATCTCAAAAAAGTTTTTTTTGTTGTTTTGAAGTTACATGATTCATGAAATACCCATAAATTAAATTTGCATCTGTTTACTCTTGAGGACATTGTTTAGGAACACTGCATTTCCAATCACTCATAACTATATATACAGTAATATCACTGCATGTCAACATCCGACAGGCAAATCCAGCTGCTTCAAATAAGTCACGTTTGATTGCATTTGCTGCTTGTTCCATTGGCTATTTCTGCTTTCCTTTGCGTGTTGCCTGTACACACAATTAAAACCAAATTTGATAACTCATTATTACACACTAACAAGCCAAAAGTCATAGGAATATATGGATGCAAGTATATAAGTGTCACACAAATCGTGTCAAAAAGTATACAGAAGCAGATGCTTCTCTCTGCTGTGCTTTCTCTCCCCCTGCCATATGTCTCGCCTCCTACATGAGTAAGACTAAAAAGTCGAAATATTGTGTAATTCTTTTGTATTTGTGTTTTTACGTGTTTCGCCCTCCTGCCTTCATCTGTGGTAAGTGACGGGTAACTGTTTTTTTTCCCTATCCTATCTTATTTTTTGAAGATTTTACTAATGCGTAGAGTATTGGCATGTAACATTTCAAAGGAGATTATAAAAATCAGGATTCCACATTACATTGTGAAATTACAGCAACAACAATTTTCCCTCTTGCATGTGTCAGCACAGTGGCTAGTCACATCCACTAAATAATCGAGACCTGTGACAGATAAACAGATGCCCCCATCACAACAAACAAATAACCCTACATGAACTAATTGCCATAGTCAATGCGACATTCTCTAGAGACATGTATGTGTGGTCTATGCAGACACATTTCATGTTGAAGAAATATGGCAACAGAAGACCAACTCTATAGCCTTCACTTGCATATACTTGGGATTCTTGATGACTGAAAGAAGGTCGCTTTGTCTGATAAGTTGTGTTATGTGCTGATGGTCAAATTTTAGTGTAGTGCAAACCCTATGTCATAGACACAATTTGTCAACAAGGCATTCTGCAAACTGGTGGTGGTTCCACAATGGTGTGGACCATGTTTGTTTCACATGGATTTAGTACTCTGATCAAACTGAACCAGTCTGCGACAGTTTAGGCTTAGCTGCTTGGTGAACATTTGCACACTTTTATGGACTTTTTGTGCTACGAAAGTGATGGGAAGTTCTAGGATGACAATACCTAGATGATGTATGATTGGATAGGGGAACACAGGACAATTCCAATGCATTTTCTGACAACCTACTTTACCAGACATGAAATATGTGACAGCTGTTTGTGCAGAACTTACCTGAACCACACAGTTATGGGTGGCTATTGGTGCAGCATGGCTAAGGGTTGTTGCGGTAAATTCTGGGGTGGCTTGGTCTGATTTATAACTGTTTAGTTCTTTAAAACTTATCAGTGTGCTATGACAATGGTCACTATGGTAACTGTTTGAAATTGCTGCAGATAGTGAGCTGGCAACCACATTAAAAGGAAAAATCTAAGTAGATCCTATTAAAGTTTTCCCTGGTTGAAGGATAAAGGGTTTCCCAAATAAAAATTGTACGTAAACGAAAAGGCACTGTATTTTCATCAATAATCTCAAATGTCTGCTATCAAATAAGTTACACCATACTTAAAAATGGATTGTCACCCGTGAGCAAAATAAGTAGATTGCAGGTTAGTTTCCAGTAAAACAATCTATCAAATTAAAAATAATTTCAGTCCATCGTTAAGTCCAAAAATGTGAATGATCCAACCATATACCCATGGTCCTAGCATCTGACCAGCTTCACTTTACATTTGCACCAACATTCACCTCTCAAAGTCTACAGACAAGAACTGTGCCCCTCCTTTTATAATCTAGTGCCAGACTTGGCTATTCCCAACTTGTTCTGCCTTGATTTCCAGAACTCCAGTTAATAGTTTTAATCATATGCTGCTTTAACACTCCCTTTTAAATATGCAGCAAATCAAATCGGCTCAAATTTTTGCTTCACCAATCTGCTGTCCAGAAAGGAAAAGCTGTTGGAATACAAACTTTCAGTGTGCCTGCCACCTTAAACCTTCATTTTACTTTCTTGTGAGCTGAAGGATAGTAGTTCTGCAATTATAAATAACATTTTGTACATAAAAGGAAGGAGAAGGCAAACTCATCACTTATGAAAATTGAAGCAACAAGGACTAATGATACACATACACAAAAGAAACATATTTCAAAATATTTTTGGAGAACTCTTACTCATACATGAGGGTGAAAAAATGAGGCCACCACTAAAGCATTTTCATTCCATTACTGACAATATTTCATGTAAATAAATATGATTCCACTCTAAATGACTTATGTCAAAAATCTGTCAAACCATTTGGACAGATACATTATGTGGATACAGCAATGCAAAAATATCTAAATATTTCAAAGACTCTTAGATCCAGTCCAGTATTTTCGTTTTGACTTATCTTGAGTGAATAACAGTAAAAGAAAAGAAAATTGCCCAGATTTTTGGTCCATTTATTTCTGGTATGCAAATCAGGTTGGATTGACAATTTGGCTATACCTGTGAATCATAACTGTTGTTTTTTCTGTACTGATTTTGTTACTGTTACTAAATGAAAAGTCTTGAATCAGTTTCTAACATTAGGCTTTTTATCTATTATTTGGTCATGTGTCTTATATTAACATTTGTTTCTTTTACTGACAAAGGGTTTTTAAAATGCACTTAGTACCGAATGACTATTCTAAACAAAGTACCCTAGTGAGTCTCAGATATGCTTAATATACTAGTTGCAAAATATAAGATTCTTTTGTTTTTCCTTTCTCATTTCGGTACATTTCATTCACAGTATCAATGTGTATAATTTACGTGTATAGTTTCCCGTATTGAAGCCTGTATTCGCTTCTAAATGCTGTTTCTTCTTTAATTTTGCAAATAACAATTTAGAAATAAAAATATTTCTTTTATAATAAATAACTGAGTCAACTTTTAACAATGTATACAGTTAATAAAATAAATACATTATAATAACATGTTGGCAACTGAACATAAATTCTCTCAAAGAAATCACTAAAATTTGAAATCAACTATTTAGAAGTACAGAAGAAAGAACAATTACTTAACACAATTGTTGGAAAAACTGCACTATACACTGCTGTCAATTTTGGTTAGTGAAAGTTTTTGTTAATTGCTGATCTAGCTTTTTCCTATTAAACCCCATTTTAATATTTCCTGAACAAAATTTGCATTAACAGTTTTCAAGAGTACAAAATAAAGTATTAATAAAGTATTAATAAAGTAGAATTAATAGGTACGAATAAAAGAGATATATGGTAGACACAAAATGATTTTGGCAACAATGGAGTAGGAAAAGTGCCAAAACATGAACAAAATATTACGAGCTGTGAACTTTTTCAAGGAAATAGAAACAAGTGTCTGGGCTCATGGAAATTCTATTTTCTTGAAGTATGCATGTTACCAAAAAAATTGTGTTTCATTTTTCTATTAGTGGAGTGATATCTATTAAATTGCTGCTCCCATTTCCTTCCCTTTAACTTTGGTGAATGGTGAGTATAGTTTATCTTTCCTTTCCATATACTTGAAATGATTTGTTACTTGAAATGATTTGTTAATTAAAAACTTTATTATAAAAATATGAAGGAATGATTAAATGAATACCAAAGGAGCCAACTTCTACAGTACTGTGCGGGGCTTACTATGGGACATGAAGGTTCCAAGAAGAACAAAAATTGTCTTGTACAAATCATATCTCATTCTTATTGTCACATATGCTGTGGAAACATGCACACTAACATCAAGGGACCTTAGCAAGATCCAAGCATGTGAAATCAATTTTCTTAGAACGGCCCTCCAGAAAACTAGACTTGACCACATAAAGAATGATGAAATTAGATCAAACCTAGAGCTAAGGGAATCCATGGAAGAGAGACTTAGGTCATCAAGACTTCAGTGGTTTGGCCACGTCAAGAGAATAACTAGTACAAGACTACCAAAAACTTATTTGGAAAAAAGGATAGTGGGCAAAAGATCAGCGGGAAGACCAAGAAGAAGATGGGCAGACCAACTGAAGGAGGACGTAGAGAGAAGAGGCTGGAATTGTGAATACATCACGGTAAGATCAGAGAAACTTTTCTGGATAGGAGACAGTGGAAAACTATCGTCTATAACAACCAAGGCTCGTAAACCACACCCGGGAAACTGGAGATGGTCCTCAATGATAATGATTAAATGAATAAGTGGGGTTGAGGCTAGCATTTTTACATTAAGAACTCATTTAAGAAAATGGTAACTGGACAATTACAAATAACCTAACTAGTTGCCATTCTATGAATGACTGTGTCGAACGAAAGTCTTGCACAAGCCCAGCCATCTACCTCTGTTAACTTGAAAAAGGGTTTTTCACCCGAAATATTATATTTTCTTCGTTTGTTGTTTTGTGTTGCTGCTGCTCTCTTCCCTTCAACTGTGGAGAGTGTTGGGTGTTTTTTCCCCTTTCTTTTCCATGTAAATATTGCCTCGCGGCATTTCTCTCCTTTCATTGTTACCTAACTAGTTACTGTTATATAGGAGTGAAAGTTTTTTTTCCTAAAATAATAAAAATCATTGACAAGTGACAGTGTTGCACTACAATAAAACAACAAAATGTACAATGAAGGTATTTACCCCATTATTGTACTGGGACTAAGGTAATTTAAAAATATTTGGCAGTTGAGTCTAAATTGCTTAACCTCAAATTTTGTTTTTGTTGCTAGACGGATGACTGCTCTCAACATGAATATTATGTAAAATGATACCATGTAACAGGAAATTTGGAACAAATTTAAAACTACAGGTTTAGGCATCTCTGTCTGGCAGCCATTTCCTATATTTTGATTACCTGATAAATAAATGAGAATGGGTGGCTAGCAGAAAGTTTTTAGACTGCAGAATGTACTGTTAAAACTGCTTAAAATCTGGAGGAACTGGTTGCAAATTGCTAATAAATACAATCTATACATTATTTATTTACTGCTCACCACACTAATATCTAAAATGTGTTATTAAGTCCATTTCCAACTATTACTCAGCAAATAAGTTTTTGTCTAAGAGAAACAATGAATTAGTATATTAAATGTAAATATAATATTTCTTATTGATTATTAAATGTAACTAAATGGAAACATTTGTTGCAGATGTCAATTCAGGAATTACTCCCCAAAAACAAAGAAAACTTTTTTGCAGGCAGAATAGAAGAGACTGGTGTAAGTAAAAAAATAGTATGCTTACTTCCAACCCTTGTAAATGTAATCATGAATTAGATTTTATAATTAATTTTTTTTTTATTTAAAGTGACTGTCTGTTGCAGAATGAATGAGTAATCAACACACAAAAGTTTATGCTACTACCAACTGTTCAGTATCTTTTTATTTTATTTATTTGTTTAATGTTTATTTAACCTTGCAAGATT
The DNA here is from genome assembly GCA_031002005.1 of Vandiemenella viatica. Taxonomy (NCBI): domain Eukaryota; kingdom Metazoa; phylum Arthropoda; class Insecta; order Orthoptera; family Morabidae; genus Vandiemenella; species Vandiemenella viatica. Next base: position 340,641,367 of record JARYHS010013630.1, read on the forward strand.
AGGGCTGTCAAGCACAAACATCTTACTCTATGTTTATAAAACAATGGTAGGTGGTAGTTTTCAGGTGTATGAGGTGGTGAAAGAGAGTGGAAAGATCATCAATCACATGTGTGCAACCACTGTAAGTGATCACGTAAAGGAGACATGGTCATACAGTCGCAGGTTGCAGATGAACCTGAAACACAAGATCTTCATATGTTTGGTGAACTTAAATTTGCTGAACAATGTTGCAGTAACCGAAATAGGGTAGCACAAGGGCCTGCACCAGTTGTTTTTTAAGCATCTTACATTTATACATTTATGAAGAGAAGGCTTCATGACATACTGAGACAGTGTTCTCAGACCAGTTTACTGTCCAATAAGTCTCCCAGATCTTTTACCATATCACTATAATTTAATTCTGTTCCCTGAAGTTTTATTTTTGGGAGATTTGACTTGATATTGTTGCCTATCAGTTTTGAACTAGCAAAATCAGTACCCTGGGTTTTAGTGGGATTTATTCTTAGTCCAGGCCTCTTTGCTTAGTCAGTAATGACTGCTCCAGTAGGTCCCATTACATATGCTATGCATGTACTGTCATGGAGAAAATGATGATTATTTACTTTAACTTATGTCCCAAAATTTCATTGCTATGGCTTTCCTAGCATCATAACCCACAAGGATTATTTCCAGTTTCAAAATTCAGCAACACTGACAATTCTAAGTAGTACAAGGTATTCTTACTACTAGCTCAACATCATATATTCATATTGTGTCCAGTTTTTAAGTGGTATGGGCAGTGTTAAGTGTATGGGCAGAAATCTTGATTACTCTCTCCTATAAAATCATATAAACAACATTTCTCCATATAATTTTCTGTTGAACTTGTACACTATCCATCCTATGCACACGACACAACATTGCTGATCTTTCTGATTATTGCAGGTTACCTGCTGATTTGTATGCTTCCTGAACTGCTGCTGTCTATTATATAACGGTTTATTATTGAAAGACCTTCCCAAAAGATTCCATTACCTGGATATGCAAATGATGATGTAATTCTTCAAAATAGTTGACTCATGACTAAATTTTCACTGTCCCATTTCACAGCAGTAATTCACACTGCTATGTAGTGGCCAGATCATATACTCTCTAGGGCTTTAAGCAAACAGAGTAGTTGCCATGCTTGAACATCTAGCTTCATAGCCTCTTCATGGAAAACTCATTGCAAAAATGATCATCAACTCTCAACCAGCTCGTCAGGTTGTAGCATATATAACAGACACTTTTCAAGCCCCTTCACTTAATCTCAAATGTTGTATTCCAGACTAGGTTTCTTTGCTGTATACTATTCGTCATTTAATCTAACTTGCTCAAGATCAGCTTAGTGCCCTCTTTTATTTAGTCGTTTTTCTTAGTCTCAATTATATTTCCAAACCATCATAATTTGTTTAGGAAACTAAAATTAACAAATACTTTGAAACAAACAACTGTGGAAAATAATAAATGTGTATCCAGCAGGTTATTCCAACAAACTGAAGAAGTGTATGTACTAATGTTTGAAATAAAAATTCGGGGAAAATGGAAGACCAGACAAGAAATTCATAACTGTATGTAGTGATTTTACCAGCAGAAAGATATATATGGAAGGGTATAAACCTGCGGTAAGTGGTGGTTTATCCTAATTTTTATATATTGTAAATTTAAGTTTCAAAAAACAAAATTTTGATTTTCTATGATACTAATTCAGCACTAAAAATAAGGCAACTTATCAATGAAATCTCTTAACCCAAGCTCATGTGATTATATATTATGTAATGGAAAAAAGTGTATCAGAGTACTGGGTACTAGCTAGGTCATGTTTGTAAAGAATTTTGATTGATAGCTACCAACATGCAACCACCATAGTGCATGATGGGAGACTCTAGTTTAATACCACACACAAACACAAGTGATCTGCGCAGGGTATTTATGGCGCAAATTTAAGTGTAGGGACACACGTCTTTGGTAAAAATATGAAAATACTCTCAGTTGACCACTTTCAACCTCCGTATCTCCAATACCTGCAACAACCGTAGTGCATGATGGGGAGCTACTACTACACACAAACACCAGTGATGTGCACTAGGTACTTTAAACTACAGAGTGAAGTATAGGGACACACGTCTTTCGCCTCTGTCAATCACCATATTTCCCACACATGCAACCACTATGGTGCACATTTGTTGACTAGAGGCTACTACCACATAAAAACACTGCACTAGGTATCTTTTGCTGCAGAGTGAAATATAGGGACACATTTGTTTTATATCAGGTCAACCAATTTCAACCACCATATCTACCATATACCCACAGCTACTCACATGCAATCGCCTTAGTGCATGATGGAAGACTCTAGACTACTACCACACACAAATGCCAGTGGTCTACCCTTGGTATTTCTGGCAGCAAGGTGAAATATAGGACCACATGTCTATGGTAGAAATGGAAAATGCCCTAGGTTGACCACTTTCAATCCCCGTATCTCCCTCACCCTCATAGCTATCGACATCTAACCTCCACCTGATGGGAGACTCAAGGCCACTACCACATACGAACTCCAGTGGTCTGTGCTTTGTAGTTATGGCATAAAGTGATATAAATGAACCCACACATCTTTGGTTGAAATATGAAAATGTCCCAGATGACCACTTTCAACAACCATATCTCCAACACCCCCCTCCCTCCCCTACTGACATTTGGTCAATGTTGTGTACAACGTGTGACTCCATGCTTCTATCGCATACAACACTAGTGGTCTACACTAGATAGTCGTGACTGCAGAGTGAAATATATAGGGACACACACACACACACACACACACACACATATGTATATATAAAGTAAATAATCAAATGAAAGGTGCCATATAGCAAAAAGGAATAACAAATTAGGATTGGGAAATGGGCCACCACTTACATTTAGATGATGGATATGGGGCGTAAACACACACAAATGACAAAAACACGCAAGATAAAGTAATTTTCGATTCTAGCCCTTTGTCAACAAGGGGTGGATGTTGTGGAAGACTATCTCACAGACAGACTGTTGGCCAGGAAAATGGTGGGGGTATAGTCAAACTAAGGACAGATGGAGGGGCAGTGATTCAGAGCTAAAACCAGAGCATACATAAATATCAAAATCTCTTGTAGACAGGAAGAGCAAAATAATATAATAAGATCTATAAGTAAGAATATGATAACCAGGAAATAATAGGTGCTAAGTAACACACAAAAAAGACAAGAACATAAATTTGAGTTAATGGTGATTCAATTGAGGTAGTGGGGATTGAGGCAAAGAGAGGATAAAGAAAAGAAGGTAGAAGTAAAAATATTAATAATGACCAGGTACTATCTTAAGTTGAGACCAGGCTGTTGTCTTGTGCCCTATTTGTACTGGTCGGCAATTTCCCACCTTCCGAATTCAGAGGAGCTGCTGCTATTAGGGAGGACTCTGATAGTACAGACCATGAAATGAGTTGAAATTATTTGTCTCATGGGTGAAGGTATGGACAAGTACTGGTTTCTTTGGGTTCCTTGTGAATACCACCTGTAGGTGGCCATTTATTCCTGTGGAAAGCAGATTTGTGGTCAAAGCTATATATGAAGTCAGGCAGTGGTTGCATGTTAACTGGTACATTACATGGGAGGTTTCGCATGTGGTGTGTCCTATGATCGGAAAGCTTTCCCCAGTGACGGGGTTAGTGAAATTGGTGGTGGGATGGTGTACAATACACACCTTGCAGTGGGCCTACTGCATGGGAAAGAGCCTTGGGGCTGACTGTTGGGATGAGGAAGACTAGGAGTTCACTGAGGTTTGGAGGCCTGCTGAAACAAGTTCTGGAAGAGACAGGGAGGATTTTGGGAAGAATGGATCTCAATGCTGGACAGGTTTGCAGGAAATCATAACCCCACTGAGGAATCTGTTAATGGATTTAAGGCCTGGGTAGTATCGTGTAACCAGGACTGGATTGTGGTTGGTTTTTAAGAGGTAGAATGGGAGTCACTAAAATGGACAGAATAAGGAATGAAGTGATTAGATGCACCATAAAAGAGGAACCCCTCACAGGAAAGGATAGAGAGGAACAGACTGAGATGGTATGGACGTGTAAAGAGACTGGAGGCTCAGAGAATCCCAAGAAAAATCCATTAAATTTAGATGCATGGTAAACGACCCAGAGGAAGACCAAGAGATGGATGGCTGAAAGGAGTGGAGGAGTGTGTACGGATGAGAGGAGAGGACTGGAACAAAGTGGTGACAGAGGGGGTGGGATGAAAGAAGAAAATGGAGAGGCTTGTGTATGAAGCAGACCCGGTCAGAGGCTGGAAACTGTTGAGGAGGATGATGATGATGACTAATGGAGTAACAGTTTTTAGCTAAATTTAAAGGGTGAAACATGGGATTTTAGTGTTTAACCTTGTGGTGATATCTTTAACACATGTAAAAATATAATTTAGAAATAGGACTTTGTTAAAAGTAATATACAATTGTTAAATAGTAAATTCCAAGAAGAATCATACAATTCTTATTTAAAACATTAATTAAATAAGAGATTTACATCAAAGAGAAAGAATTTTAGAATCTTTTAGCAACAGATGGAACTTACAAAATTCCCAGAGTGTTAGTGTTTCAAGCATGTTCTGATGGGGTTGCAATTTTCTTTAATGTTGCAAGAGTGAATGCTTCATATTAGTGCATGTTTTTTTCTGAAGAAAAACCTACAATCTTCTGTATGATTAAAAATCTGATTTAACATTCCACAAGGAGCTATTATGATCTGATACCAGCTTAAATTACATAATTCTGAAGATTATATTGAATCATCTTTAGCTTATGAATCACCTAAAGCATTGGTGATTGATTTAAGAACTGTGCATAAACTTTAGTAGGTATCAGGTTACAGCATTGCTTCCATGGATAGAATAGTAATGATAAATCTTGTATAACCCATTACAGTGCTAGATAAAAATAATTGAACATGTGATTGTTTTAGAATTTTCATACAGGCAGACATTCTTTTATGTTAACACAAGTAATTATGTTTATTACATTGATACAATTGAAATATTATGAGTATTATTAGTCAGCCAACATAATTAAAATACAGCAAAAACAACGGAATCTACTTACAAATCTGGCTGGATGTCAAACATGCACTTTTGTTGATGTGGGTCCAACCTCAAGTGGAAGGTATAGGCAAGGAAAGCACTACAACTAGTCAAGCCTGAGACAGACCAGCAATGATGAATGGGCTCAACGTCACGCAGACTGATACTTGTTTTCGTATTTTATAAATTGCAAATCCACATAAATTTGTGCGGTATCTGCCATACTATAAAATGAAGGGAAATTGCAGAATCCACTTTGCTTTGTTGCCATCCCTAGACCCACTCATGTATCATTCTTACTACCTAGCACCAGAATATTTTTACTCCTATTTTTCCTTCCAATCCTCTCAATTTGAATTCAAACTAAAATCCTCCCTGCCCCTCCAAGAACTTGTTTCAGCATGCCTCCTACCTCAGCAAACTCCTAGTCCACAAACAAACTTCCTCGTCCCAACAGTCGGCCCCCCAGGGTTCTTTCCCATGCAACAGACCCCCAATGCAAGATGTGCAATATACATCATCCCACCACCACTTTCACCAACCCTCTCACTAGAGAAAGCCACCTGTGAAACCTACCATATAATATAGCAGTTAACATGCAACCACCGCCTATAAGTTTGACCACAAATCGACTTTCCATAAGAATAAATGGTCACTGACAGATGGAATTCTCACAGAACTTAGAACACCCAGTAGCTGTCTATGCCATTTCCAATGACAATAATAATGTCAACTCGTTTCATGGTTTGTGCTGTCAGAGTCCTGCCTAATAGTAGCAGCTCCTCTGAATCAGAAAGTGGGAACTTGCCTATCCGTACAAACTGGGCAGAAGGCAACCACCTGGTCTCAACTTAAGATAATTACCGGTCATTATTTCTATTTATGTTTACTTTTTTTCCCATGCTTATCCTCTCTCTACCTCCATCCCCACTAAATAAATTGAACCATCATTAAACACAGGTGATCTTGGACTTCATAGGGTCTTTGGTTTTAATTTTTCTTTTCCTTTTTTTAATTTATATTTGGATTTTTTCTTATTTATATTTTATTTGATTATTTTGCTCTTCCTGCCTACAAGAGATCAGTTTCAATAGTTATCTATGCTCAATTATTAACTCTGAATCATTGCCACTTTACCTGTCCTTAGTTTGAATTTGCACCCAATCTTTATCATTTATTATTCTTATTATTTTCTTTAAGTAATTTGTTATACTACAATATGTCAAGATAGGCACACAGTCTCTTGCTTTTCTGTGGCACATCTTTATTCCACATTAGGCTTCTAATGCTCCTTAGAAACACCTCTGCTTGTCCTCCTCTTTCACTTATCACGCCATCATTTCCTCCACATTCCTCTAATACACTCCCCAAGTACTTGAATCTGCTTACCTTTTTTAGTTGTTCACCTGCCATCATAATTCCCTAGGTTATCCTATTCTTCTTTTTAGTTGTTACCATGAACTCACATTTGTCAAGGCTGGTACGGTCTCAAGGATCTCAGCCTATGCCGGATGGGCTGAGATAATAAAACCTTGAGAAATGCCTCTGCGATCTATCTTAGCAGCTCTGCCAGCAAACCCTACTCCCACGTCCACGAAGGTGAAAGCCGCGTGACCCCTGGGCAATGCACTTTTTGAGTGTAGCTAACGGGAGAGGATGGAAGGCGAGCCCCCAGCGCCTTAAAACTGGGGCATTCTGGCTAAGGGAAGGAACACCCTGAAATAAAACCTGGCCCTCCAGGATGGGGGTTGTGCGAAGGGCTGGTAACCCTTCCACATAAAAAGATACATTACTCATAAACCTCAAAGTAAGGAAAGCCGGATGGATCTTATGAGGACAACAAAGGCAAGGTCAAAGGACAAACGATTTGGAATCAAACACAATTTGAAAATAGGAACGTGGAATGTGAGAGGGATAAATAATAAAGAATATGATCTGGACAGGGAGTTAACTAGAAAGGGGATCAATATTGCTGTAATTACAGAAACAAAAAAGAAATTGAAGGAAACAGAAGAAATAGATAAATATACAATGATCTACAGTGGAGTGGCACGAGAGAAAAGAGCTGCAGTAGGAGTGGCAATATTAGTGGATAGGAAATGGAAAAATAAAATTGTCTGTTACAATATGATAAGTGAAAGGATTCTGACCCTAAGATTGAAAGTAGAGAGAGGCAACCTAACCTTGATCGCCATATATGCCCCAGAAGAAAACAAACGAGAAGAATCTGAACAATTTTATGAACAGCTTCAAGTGGTGATAGACAGAATTAATAAAAGTGATTTCCTAATACTGGCTGGCGATTTTAATGCCCGCGTAGGAAATAGTCCAATTCCAGAGGTAATGGGGAACAGAGGTGAATACACATTAAATGAAAATGGGAAACTACTGAGAGAATTTGCGTCCTTCAACCAGTTAAAGATTACAAATACATTCTTTACAAAAAAAGATATCCATAAATATACATGGACGGCAAGAGGACAAAGGTCTATCATTGACTATGTAATGGTTAATAAAAAATTAGGTCCAGATGTAGTAGACACCAGTGTACATAGAGGTAGTGATATGTATACAGATCACTATCTCGTTATATCAAAAATAAGAATACTTGCTAAATGGAGGAAAAGAATGAATAAAAACTTACAACAAGATCAAGAAGTTTTTAAGACCTACCTTTTAAAAGATGAAGGAATAAAACATCTATATCAAAGCCGATTACAACAGCGCTTACTGGAAAACCCAACAAATAATGACATCAATAAAGAATGGGAAATTATAGCATCAAAGCAGCATATGAAGCCATTAGCAAGAAAAAGAAATTTAGAAGAAAAACTGGACTTAAAATGTGGAACGAAGAAATTGCAGAAGCCGTCAAACAAAAGCAAAAGGCTTATCTAAAAATGATACAGGACCGAACCCTAGAAAATGAAAATGAATATAAAAGAAGGAGAAATATTGTTAAGACAATAACAAAGAAGTTGAAACAAGAGGGATGGGATAGATTAATCAGTTCAATAGAAGATGATGTCCATGGTAGACAAGAGATGGCTTATAAACTTATGAAACATCTCAACAAGGATGAAAAGGAAAGAGCTAATATAAATGTAATTGAAGAAGAGGCATGGGTAAAACACTACAGAACATTATGGTACAATAGTAATTATAAAGAAGAAGAAGAGAAAATAGGAATTGACCATGTGGATACTAAAGAAATTGATCCTATAGACATAGAGGAGGTTGATGCAGCACTAAAATCATTTAAAAATAGAAAAGCTCCTGGACTAGATACAATTAACTTAGAATTGATTAAGTATGGGGGAATGATTCTGAAATTTAGATATTTACACTTAATTAATATGTGTTGGAAAAAGAGAACCATCCCAGAAGAATGGAGGAAGGCCAAAGTTATTTCACTTTTTAAGAAGTGAGATAGGAATTCATGTGATAACTATCGAGGAATTAGTTTATTAAATACGGGATACAAAATATATGCAAAAATAGTAAATAACAGGCTAAAAGTAATAGCAGATGCTCTCCTATCAGAAGAACAATGTGGGTTTAGGAAAGGAAGGTCCTGCATAGATAATATATTCTGCCTTAGACAACTACTGGAAAAGAGAAGAGAATTTAATTTAAAGACTTTCATTGCTTTTATAGACTATGAAAAAAGCGTTCGATAAAGTAAATAGACAAAAACTATGGGAAATAATGCAAAGAAATGGATATCCACAGCATTTAATACAAGTTATTCAAGGTATGTATAGAAGGACACAAATCGTCTTAGACCTAGGAAATAAACTTACAGAAGAAATAGCAATTAACCAAGGAGTGCGGCAAGGTTGTAGCCTGTCTCCAACACTCTTCAATATATATATATATAGATGACATAGTTAGGAAATGGAAAGAAAATGTCCATCCTGGTATAAAAATAAGCAACAACACTTACATAAATACTATGTTGTTTGCAGACGACCAATTTATCCTCCAGGAAAATGAAGATGGACTTCAAAAAGCAATTCATATACTAAACATTATCAGCAAAGATTACAATCTGCAGTTGTCTCGTGCAAAAACGAAAGTTATGGCATGGCAGGGGAAATACCCTATCAGAGTTAAAATAGTGGTAGACAATCAGCCAATAGAACAAGTCTCCAGCTTTACTTTTCTCGGATGTGAATTATCTTTTAATGAGGATAACGAGGTGAAGAAGAAACTTCACCGATTTCAGTATATGTGTGGAACAATTCGACGAACACTGAAAGGTAAAGCACGAGAGGAGACTCAACTCAAGTTTTATAAAACAATGGCCGTACCGACTCTGCTATATGGCAGCGAAACATGGGTAAATAAAACGCAATACAAAAGCAAAATTCAATCATCTGAAATGAAATTTTTAAGGTCAGTAAAAGGGTATTCCTTAAATGATAGGAGGAGGAACGAGGAAATAAGGGAACAACTGAATATCTCCCCGCTAAATGATAGAATTACCCAAAAAAGGGATAACTGGAAGAACCACGTCCTACGGATGAGAAAGGACAGATTTCCTAAGCTTGCCCTGGAGTACCATCCCACAGGCAGAAGGGACATTGGAAGACCTAGGAAGAGATGGTCGGAAGAATGAGGTCGGAACAGGCTTTTGGCCTATCCATGAAGAGGAAGTAAGTAAGTAAGTAACTCACATTTGTTTACATTAAATTCCAGGCTGTATTCCTCCACACTGTCTGTCCATACATCCAACTGCCACTGCACTCTCTCTTCATCCCCTCCGCAGATTATCAGATCATCTGCAAAAACCATCACCTTCATGTTTTCCTCTCCCATCCTCACCGTCGCCTTCTGCATTATACATCCATGATTACAATAAAGAGTAGTGGTGGGAGGGCACTTACTTACAAGTCCTCCTGCCCTTATCATTTCCATGCTCACTTCATCAAAGTCTGATGCCTTTCCACCCTTCATTTTACCCAGAGCTGTTTCCACTTCTTTCCAAGTTAAAGACTTCTTTCTCCCATACATGGCTGTTATTTTCCTGTTTCTCCTGAAGAACTGTATCATCCTGTGACCAATCTGGGTTCAGTAAAGCTTCAAAATGCTACTTCCACATCCTTTTTAGTCTTTCTGAGCTGTTTATTTCCTTTCCACCTTTATCCAGCAGGTTGAAATTTTCTATCCACTCCTTCCTCTTCCTTTTTTACCATTCTCCATAGTACTTTCTTATTTCCTTTGCTATCTTCATCCATTTTTCTTGGTCCATTTCTCCAGCCACTTCCTCCTTTCCTCTGTTACTATTTTTTTGACCTCCTCCTTTTTGTTCACATATTCATCCTTGTCTCCTGTGTCCCCTGCTTGAACCATTCCCTAAAGGCTCTGTTCCTGAGTTCCACTGCTTGTTTTACTCTATCTTTCCACCTTTTGGTATTACTAATCCTACCACACACTGTTCTTCCTGCTGGAAATAACGTTTTAAAATATTCCCACTCCTCTTCCACTGTCTCCATTTCCACTGTGGGTATCTTACTCCTTACTATTCTCTGGTATTCCTCTTCATTACTCTTCTCTTTCAATTTACATACCCTTAATCTCCTGTCTTCCTGATTTTCTCCAATCTGCAGCAATCCTTAGCTCCATTACCAATAGATGGTGATAACTATTTAATGCCTCTGATGGTATTACCTTCACATCTGCCACACTCCTCTTCAATTCACTATTAAATATAAAGTAGTCCACAACTGACTTCCTCTGCCAATTGCTACTATATCATGTTACCTTGTGGCTCTCTTGCTTTTTGTACCAAGAATTTCTTATTTTAAATCCATTTCGTTTGCAGAAATCCAGTAGCCTTTCCCCTTCTTCATTTCTGCCACCCCATCCCTCTGTCCCTATTACTTCCTCAAACCCCTGACTTTCTTTGCCTACATGAGCATTTAGTTCTACCATAATTATAATATTTTGCCCAGTTAACTGTCTCTGTAACTCCTGTTATGGGAGGATCTATATGAAGAAAACTGTCAGAGCTCACTGCTTGTGTGGCCTGTTTGGCAAGCCCTGACCAAGTTTGACATTGTTTCCACTTGTGTCAACCTTTTCTCTTTAATCTCTCCCATTTTATCTACCTTTGTAAACACTTGTTCTTTTATTTTTTTTACCGCTTATGCCGATTTTATTTTTCCGTAATCAGTCTCTCGATTAGTTCAATGCAATCCTTCATCCCTTCCTATCTTGCACTAACCTCTCTAACTCAACATACCCATTACAACCTTCATCTTCAATCATCTGCTCAATATATTCTAATCCTTATCTACTCTGCAGTTCCTACCTATGGTATTAGGTTTTAAATATATGTTTTTCTATCATTTTCCATTTTGCAACTTCAAAGCATTATTTTGAGAGTGTAACCTGTAAAAGAGATGAATGAAGGGGGGCAGTGTACCAATCTGTTTTCTTTTTACAAAGTTTTGATTTTTTTTTTCTATATAGTATGAACAATAAAGTCTACATGTTCTTCACAGTTTTCAGAAGTTATGACTAAAAATGGAAGCATATATTTTGAGGGGGGGAAAAAACCTCCATTTTCTTATTAGAGGGACCTTTCGATATAGTAATTTCTGTAATGCCCGTACCATACTGGTTTAGTATGCAACTATGCAGTGGCATGGACCATTAAGAAGGGGTGGTTTATCTCACCGACCTCTTAAGGTGAAAAGTAGCCATACAGTTGTTGATATTGATGTAAGTATTTATGTATTAAGCAGTGTGTTTTCACCGAGAAGACTATTTAACATCCCCAGTGAGTCCACTTCCATTGCTTTTAAAAACAGTAATGCCTTCTCTTTGTTTTAGTTGTGTGACAACGTCACTCATGAAATAAATCATTTTATTACTCTGTGTGTGTATTGTAGTGCAGACATTTTGACACATATGGACATAACTATCATGTTGGTTTACTCAAGCATATTCAACACATAGACAATTATTTCAAAAAGGTTTATACTTATTTCAAGTATTTTTCTTTTGTGTTACCTATTATTGCTATAATTGTTTCACAGCCAACATACAAGGGAACCATTTACATCATTCATATTAAGTATTCATATTAACCATGGTTTTCTTATATTTACATATTGTGTGTTTAGTTTTTCTATTTTCTGATGAATTTAAGTAAATACAAATTTCAGTTTGCACTCCAAAAACCACAAATCTTATGCAAATTTACAGGGGGATTTACCAAGAGAGGATTATTTTCAGAGGTAACCTGTACTTTAATTAAATCAAACTTCTTTAAGAAACTATTTCATAAGTTAGTGGTACAATTCTAAAAGTCTCCAGATATTTCTCACGAAAAAAGCATGCCAATAGCTGTAATAGATAATTATATCTGATTCACATGGTACTGACATGAATCCTTATAGTATTATGATCTAACCTTTAAACTATTTTCACAATTTTCACTACAAATTATGAAACTGACTGAAATAATTCAGCAATACAGCTGATAGCCAGTTTTAGTTGTTTGTAGTCTACTTTAGTATATCCATTTGTATCTTAATCCAGCAGCCTTGTATTTTTTACATTTTCTTTGAAATTGAGTGAATTGATGTCAGTTTGGTATTGTGGTAATTGGTTGATGTTGTCACATGACTCCATTCAAGTCTCATGTGACTCCACTGAATTCAGTTATAGCTTAGCCAATTGCGAGCTTATAAAAATCCGACAACCGTGTTCCAGGGTTTAACTTGCCTAGGCATCTTTGGTGTCGATTGAACAGATTTCGCACAGGTCACGGAGCGTGCAATGCAACAGTGCATAAATAGCATCCCCGTGAAGATGTGTTGTGTGACTGTGGTTATATACAAAATGCTGACCATATTGTGATGGACTGTCCAGCAAGAAGATTATCTGGAGGTCTTCTCATACTGCATCAAGCTGGACCAGCTGCCAGTAGATGGCTTGAATCTATAGATATAGTTATTTGATTATACATGTCTTTTGTTGCAATACTAATAAAATAAGAGCTGAGCTCCGAGTCAGTCGGCTGCCAGTTTGTGTATGCATGAAAGTTAGTCTTCTACCACATCAAACCAGCTTTGTTAAACAATTTTTCAGTACTAAAACATTGCAGCAACTTCTATTTTGCTGAATTACTTTTTGTGTGAAGCAAGAGAGTTCTTTCTTCTAGTTGACTAATTCTTTGGTAAAATTGATTGGCAAGTGCACCCCATTGTCAAAGTTTGAACCCTACCATTTGGTACCTGTTGTGAGTATTTAATCAATTTTATTTTTCTAAAAATAAGGTGAACAATATCTTCTTCTATCCAAAATTTCCAAATTTGAAGCTTTAGAACTATGAAGCCTATTTTTTGGTCATTAACAACTACATAACCTTGGCATTGTAATTGGGTGTTGGCTAATAAAGTGACATTCGGTAATAATAAAAAAAATTAACTACTCCAACTGTTGATTCTAACAAATCTATCGCCTTTTATTTATAGCGTGAAATGATGTCAGCTGAAATTATTTTTTTCTAACAACTTATGTCTGATGATGACCTGGTGATATTAATAAACTTACATTGTAGAATTATATTTCTATCTCACATTTTCAGAGTTTCTAAATACATCTAGCAAACCAGTGCAAAATCTACATTATGACCTCCGATTGCAGAGCATAGAGACCAGACGAGTGGCAGGTGAGCAGTGTGCACAACAGACGATTGCGCATCACCCCTACCACACTCTGTTGTAGCCGTGTTCGTGACTTCATTTTGTGCCGAGCTGCAGTCACAGAAACATGACATCATTGATCAATTCTCCCACCAAGTGCGAGTTAAGAAGCGTTATTCGTTTTCTGCAAGCAGAAGGGAACAGTGCAGCAGAAAGCCATCGAAGAATGAGCCAAGTGTTTGAGTGAAGGAGTCGTGCGTGAATAGTGCAGAAAATTTAAAGAAGGCCGAACTGATGTGCATGATGGAGGAGGTCAAGGATGTAATCTGTCGCTACAGATGACCTTGTTCAACGAGTTGACAAAGTGGTAAGAGAAAACTGCAGGTTCACGATAAGTGATTTATCAATGTAATTTCCAGAAGTGTCAAAATCTTCTCTGTACTCTATCGTAGCAGAAAATTTATGCTATAAAAAGGTATGTGCTCGCTGGGTCCCTAAAATGTTGACTGACAACCACAAAACTCACCGAATGGCGTCAGCTTTGAAGTTCCTTGACCGTTATCACGCAGATAGAAAAGACTTTTTGAAATCAATTGTGACTGGAGATGAGATGTGGATTTAGTATTACACACCCGAAACAATGGATGCACACAAATTCATCGAACAAACCAAAAAAAAATCAAAGAGACCTTCAACAACCGAAAGGTTATGGCTACCGTGTTTTGGGACCAGAAAGGTGTATTGCCTGTGGAGTTTATGCTGCCGGGGACCACGATTAATGCAGCTGTTTACTGTGAAACCTTAAAACATTTACAGAGGTCCATTCAGAACAAAGGAAGAGGCATGCTTTCTTCTGGCATTGTTCTGCTCCACGGCAACGCTCGCCCTCACAGTGCTGGTGTCACCCAGTGACTTCTTGAACAATTTCAATGGGAGATTTTTGATCACCCGGCATACAGTCCCTACCTACCACCTAGTGACTTTCATCTTTTTGCTGAAATGAAGTGGCTAGAAGGGAAGCGGTTTCGAACCAAGGAGGAGTTTAAAGACAATGTGATGACTCATCTAAAGTCATTGGTGGCAACATTTTATGAAGAGGGTATTGGACAGCTTGTCCACAGCTATGACAAATGCCTTAGTCTTCAAGGTGATTATGTTGAAAAGTAACCATAAGTGTACATAAAAGTTGGTAATAAAATATTTTTTCCATGTCTTCTTGTCTTTTATTTATGGCCTATCGGAAGCTGAAAAAAAACTGTCCTTGTACTATCCAAAACATTATTTTTATTAAAAAAAAAATCTATAAGAATAAAACAAGAAAAATGAATTTAAAACCACATTTTTACGCGATTAAATTTTAAGTCTGCAAGAAACATCAGATTGTAATACTGAAGGTATGGCACTGAAAAAAGGATGGAATGCCTCAATAAAGAGGCTTTCACTTCCTTTTATGTATATCATACACCAGACCACAGTTCTTACAATATATATATATATATATATATAATACAGTATAATTAGTATACCTTGCCTCACCTTAGAACTTTGTTGGCCAAGTTGGAACTTCAACTGATCTATCTCATCACGTTGCACAGCAAGACGTTCATTCATGTTAGCGAGATGCTCTGACATTATGCTCAGTTGCGTCTCATAATTATGTGTTGTGGTGAGCAGTTCCTCTTGGAGCTTGGCCAAAGCCTCCTGACTTTCCTGCAAGGATCCTTCAGCCTGCCTGCGACCCTCCACAGACAATTCAAGACGTCGCTGCAACATCTGACACTGCATACAAAACAAGAAAGTTGTGTCAAGAAACAAAACTCTTAAGTTACAAACTGTTTGTTTTACAAGCAGTGAACTTTCTTCTATTAAGAAATGGGTTTCAAGTATCAGAAACAGTTTATAACAATGTTTCAGTAACTTTTGTGTAATGCGTATATGTAAATGTGGGCGCATGTATGTATATATATAAAGATACAGCACTAAATATAATGAATCTTGACTGTATGGCCAACAGGCCAAGTATCAATAAAATATTTTTTTGTAAAAACTTTCAATTGCTCTTCTCACATATAAAGCAAAATCTTTATAAATATATTAAGTAAACACCATTCAGCTCTGAGACTTGAAGACGAACATGGAATATCAGCTAGTTTATCTAATGACACGGCAAAACCCAATTGTCAATACATGTTTGCAAGGTGCTGATAAAATACATCACTGTGTATTAGTATATTAGAACCAACTTGTTTACAGTCTTATTCTGATTCAAAGGTTCATTACACAGTCACATATTAGTATATATTTTATTATAGTGGATATATAACTATTGATTTTACAGAAGAAAGATAAATAGCATCACGATATAGGCCTTTAATTGTCATATACTGTTTAAAGCGTTAGAAATCCATTAAATCAATCCATAAAAGATTTGATGAACATAATATGTTATATTAAAATAATCCACATGAAATATAGACGCATGATGTAGTATGCATCTATATTTAATGTGTAACCCATGAAAAAATTTAATGGTGCCTGTTAGTCTGCTTATAACCCAGGTGTAGTTATAATTTAGAATATTAGATTGAGTTACCGGCATTGGTAAGTCAATGAAAACCGTTTAAAACTGTCTTCACCAACTTGGTATACACTTCCTAAATGACTAGAAATATAACAATACAATCACTCCTGGAACCGGCAAATCAAAATCTTTAAACAATGAAATTCCCAGTAAGTCTGAAGTATAACAAGTGATAAACAAGCGTACAAAGATGACAGTTTGCTAATGTAACTACTGTACTACATAATTTAAATTACACAGAAAATACAGAATTTGATAGTTAACTTAATGTGACAGCAATTTGACTGTAAAATATTTAGTGTTTGGCCTGTAAATTTCATATTAAAGCCTTTAAAACTAATGCTGGTAATGCATAATGTTATAAATAACTAATCAAAAGTTATTTAAGTTGGGAGAAGGGTACTGGCCCAAAATATAGTTCAATAAGCACAATTTATTCAATGAACAAAATCTATCCATTATCAGCCGGTTCAATCATTTACTGATGTGGCCTCTTAAAAACACAAGTTCAGTACTCATCACTGTAGTGGACCAAGGTTTTATAGAGGTTTATTGGGAGTTATAGGATTTTTACAGAGAATTATAGAGAGCCAACTCAGTTGCTTTCTTTTATTAACTTATGGCATTATGCCTTATCGACGTCGAGGTCATTATAGGTGGAATGGGACTGGGGGCAATGAACGGGAAGCAATTCGGCCATGGCCCTTTTTTTAAAGGAAGCACCCTGGCATTGACCTGTAGTGATTTGGGGAAACTATGGAAAGCCCAAATCAGGATGCCTGGCTTGGGATTAGAACCGGCATCCTCCCGAATGTGAGGCCAGAGCATTAACCACTCGCCCACCATTTTTGGTAGGTCAGTTACAACAGGGACTGTAAACAGTTGAGCCAGAAAGAATGTGTAACTGACTATATAACAAATGCCAGATTTTGTAATTAAAAGATATTTGGATTTTATTATTATTTCTTTTTTTTTTTTTTTTTTTTTTGGGTAGGTGCATTTGAAGAAATGATGGTACCACAGACATACATTATCAGCCAGTTCAATCATTAAATGATGTGGTCTTAAAGTCATGAGTTCAGGTAGGCATACCCTTCAATATGTATTCAGGAGATGGGAATCCATTTTTAAAATATCTGATGGTCTCCTTTGTGGGTTTTAGAAGGTTTCTACTTGCTTTAGATTAAGTTTGAACAAGAAATGATTGGAAAAATGTATCTATTAAACTTTTGTAAACTATGTTATGATTAGAGTTTGAATTGGTAACGGATTTTTATGTATTACTAGCTTACCCGGCAATGCTTCACTATTGCTGGACTTGAGTAGGCACATAGATTAAATGAAAAAATATTTACATATAAATTTTAAACTGCTGTTTCATTCATTTTCAGTTGGAAAGGGTGAGAGGGGATGCGCTTTGGAAAACATATGCAGGCAGTATTTTTCTGTTTGTTTCAAAGTATAAGTGTGCAAATTCCCATTGAAATCTGATGAAATATGTGGTTTTGTCTAAATTATGGGGAGGAGGGGTGGGTTTTTTAATTTTTTTTTTGACAGGAACCTTCTCTATCATCCCGTCGACAACTCACCAAAGCTTCACCGTAATCGGACGAACGGTTTGCGGGTTTGTTTAAATTATGGGGTGTTATGGGGAAGAGGGGGTAATTAAGGTGGTGGAAAGAGAGGAGAGGGATTGGGTTTTTGTGAAATTAATGTGTACATTATTTCTCTCTCTTTTTTAAAGTATAAGTGTACAAATTCTTATCTAAATCGGATAAAATATGTGGTTTGCCTAAATTATGGAGTGAAAACGTAATGGGGTTGGAAAGGGGGAGAGGGGATGGATATTCGGAAACCATACGTAGGCAGTATTTTTCTGTTTGTTTTAAAGTATAAGTGTACAAATTCTTATCTAAATCGGATAAAAAATGTGGTTTGCCTAAATTATGGGGTAAAAACGTAATGGGGTTGGAAAGGGGGAGAGGGGATGAATATTCGGAAACTATACATAGGCAGTATTTTTCTGTTTGTTTTAAAGTATAAGTGTACAAATTCTTATCTAAATCGGGTAAAAAAATGTGGTTTGCCTAAATTATGGGATAAAAACGTAATGGGGGTGGAAAGGGGGAGAGGGGATGAATATTCGGAAACCATACGTAGGCGGTATTTTTCTGTTTGTTTTAAAGTATAAGTGTACAAATTCTTATCTAAATCGGATAAAAAATGTGGTTTGCCTAAATTATGGGGTGAAAACGTAATGGGGTTGGAATGGGGGAGAGGGGATGAATATTCGGAAACCATACGTAGGATGTATTTTTCTGTTTGTTTTAAAGTATAAGTGTACAAATTCCTATCTAAATCGGATAAAAAATGTGGTTTGCCTAAATTATGGGGTGAAAAAATTATGGGGGTGGAAAGGGGGCGAGGAGATTAATATTCGGAAACCGTATGTAGGCAGTATTTTTCTGTTTGTTTTAAAGTATAAGTGTAAAAATTCTTATCTAAATCGGGTAAAAAATGTGGTTTGCCTAAATTATGGGATAAAAACGTAATGGGGGTGGAAAGGGGGAGAGGGGATGAATATTCGGAAACCATACGTAGGCGGTATTTTTCTGTTTGTTTTAAAGTATAAGTGTACAAATTCTTATCTAAATCGGATAAAAAATGTGGTTTGCCTAAATTATGGGGTGAAAACGTAATGGGGTTGGAATGGGGGAGAGGGGATGAATATTCGGAAACCATACGTAGGATGTATTTTTCTGTTTGTTTTAAAGTATAAGTGTACAAATTCCTATCTAAATCGGATAAAAAATGTGGTTTTGCCTAAATTATGGGGTGTTATGGGGAATAGGGGGTGACTTTTTTGAATTTTTTTTTCACAGGAACCTTTGCAGACGCACACTCGAAAACTCTCCAAAGTTTCATTGCAATCTGATAAATGGTATAGGAATGCATAGAAGACGAACAAACAAACATTGTTTTTTATATATAAGAAGATAACAAATTTGACATAACAACATTAAATATTATGTACTTCCATTAAAATTATCTTCATGACAATATAAACAAGTAGTTGAGGATTGTGTAAGTCTTCTCACAGCTATACCATTTTTTTCTAACATTTGCATTTCGCAGGACATAAAAATACACTTTATCGGGTGCATTTCTTATTGTATTTTTGCACATAGGTACAATACAGTATTTATAAAATGTTTTTTATCTCCTTCTGTATCATAATTAATTATAAAACACTTTTTTTGTTGATATAACACTCCTAAATATACAATATGTCAATGAAGTCATGTGGAATGATGTTACAGAGCAGTGCCCCAAACTGGTGGCGTTTAAATCATCGGAACTGGATTGCAGTTTTAAAATATTTTTTACTATTAAATTTTAACAGTTTCATTGATATATTTTTTTGGTTATATAATAGTGTAAATAATTAATTTAAACTATAAAAATACAGGCATATATCCTATTGGATCAAATTGTCAGTTCTGTGCAAAGATGGGATACAACTCAAGACAAGGTTTCAGTTATATGAGGGATTATCACAGCGATGAAGGGCCAGTTTTGTTGGAAAGGAGGCCATGATGCAAGACAGTGCCGAGGTGACGTAAGAGCGTGAGAAGTAATTGCCTGGCAGGAAAAAAGAAATAGAAGGCAAGCAGATGAATGGAAAGAAGCAATGTATTGCAGTAAATGTCTGTGATGGGGGCACCATACAAGAGAGTGTAATGCGTGTTCACTATAGAGCGATTACAGGGATTGAAAAATATTGACTGCAGCAGTAATAACTGAAATGATTGTACTGAGTTGCAAGGAAAGCCCAATTAAGCTTCTTTTGGACTCAGGAGCACAGGTGTCACTTCTCTGAGTGTGTAAGAGTAAACCAATTTGTACAATGATGAATGGCCTCAGAATCAAAGGAATCACGGAAATAATCTTTCCCACAGAAGGAGCAATACTGGTTACACTGAAGGAAAGGAAGGAGTTGAGAATGAGGCAGAGAATGCACATGGTTTCAGTTGGAGTGGGCACCCCGTACAATGGTATAATCAGAAGAGACTTCCTAAAGAAGTGGACGCCCATAATAGAATACAGGAAAGCAGCAGTGCGCATACAGGGTTATGTGATTAAAGTGAAGAGTGAAGAAGAAGCAACATTGGCTAGACCAAAAGTAACAATGGAAGAATAAGGCGAATGGAAGAAATGTGAGGTGTATTGTGGTGTTTTCCAGCTGGGCGGAGATGTTCTGCCATATGTGGAGAAGGCGAGATGTGAAAAATGAATTAACCCTGAAGATGTCAGGAAGATAGTTAATTTGAGATGGGATAAAATACCCTTGAACCAATTGAAAGATCTGCAGGGAGATGTCAAAAATTCATCGCAAGAAGAAATAATAAAAGGAAGCAATGGCAAGCAGAGTTCGTCGTTGTTAATTAAGGAATTTGAATAATGAAACCAAAGCATTGCTGCAAGAAAAATAATACAAGAAAGCAGAACTAAGAAGAGTTCACCATTGTTAATAGGGAATCTGAAGAAGGAAAGTGAAGAGTCATTGAAAAATGAAATAGTAAGAGGTATCGGGAACAAGTGGAAATTGCTGTTGGTGAATTCCACTCACTTCTATTTTACTTTCTTCCCTTATCCTCTACTTCCTTCTGTTCCTACATAATTATTACCATCACTAATGGTTACAAAGAAAAAGGAGGATCTGAAGAAAGAAGGCAAAAGGTTACTGCAAAAAGAAATCAAAGAAGGAGCAGGATGTATGGGAAGCTGAAAGATATGCAAATAATTAAAGCAGCACTGTTGCCAGGGAAAAATTGAGAAGAGACCATGATGCATGCAATCTGTGGAAAGCAGTTGTACTAGTGAGAGAAAAAGTGATTATGACAGTAGCGCAACAGCAAAGCCAACACAACACAGAAGTCGCACGGGTGACCAGCATATCAGGCATTGCCTTAGGTATGTTTGGTGTGGATAAATGCAGCAAAACAATACGATTCCTAATTGCAGTGGAGTTCAAGAGAGAAGCTAACTTTGGGTAATATTAAACCATATGTAATACATGTAGAGTATATTATATCATGAAATGAAGTCTTCACGGGTGTACAGCCGGATAGTGTTTTGAAAACATGATATTTCGACGACTAACTCCGTCGTCTTCATTAGGTGTCAAGACATCTGCACAGGTCGGCTGACCGTCTAATACTGAGACAGCCCAGATGTCGCACCTCCTTATATAGGCCAACGGCTCTCTCCGACGCCAGCACCCGGCGGCTGAGTGGGCGGGGCTACAGTTGTTCGTGGTGGTTGCTGAACATGCATGCCACGCTCTCTGCATAGAGTTGCCAAGGCTGGTTTTCATGCCTTGCTAAGACATAGCCCACTATTTCTGTTGTAGCTATCAGCCAATCGAATTTCAATCGCTTCTTTGACTACGGAATCCCAAAAGTATGAGGTCCTAGCCAATATCGAAACATCGTTGAAGTCAACCCTGTGGCCATGGTTGTACACGTGCTCAGCAATCGCTGACTTGCTATACTGTCCCAGGCGAAGATAGTGTTTTTGTTCTTCACACCGGCTTTGTACAGTGCAGATGGTTTGACCGATGTAGCACTTTCCACACTCGCACGGAAAGCTGTAAATTCCAGGAACTCTGAGGTCAAGATTGTTCTTGACTGAGAGGAGGTAGTCGGTAGTCCCGAATTTTAGCAGGTGGTCTGTAAAAACATTTAATTCTATGCCGTGCGAGAATCCTGCCAATTTTCCCCGAGGTGTTTCCGGAGAAAGGCAGAAAAGTGGTGGCCTCAGGCATTTCTTCCTGTTGAACTGGATTTTTTTCTCCGGGTTGTAATCAATTGCTCTTCTTATCTGCCTTTCGGTGTAACCATTCTGCCTGAAGACAGTTCTTAGATGTTCCAGTAACTGTGGTAGGCTTTCTTTGTCAGAAATCGCCCTAGCCCTGCGTACAAGTGTATTTAGAACAGTTTCACATTGCACAGGATGGTGAAAACTTGCGGCTCCAAAATATTGGTCCATGTGGGTTGCTTTTCTGTATACGCTATGTCTTAGCGTTCCGTCCGGCTTTCTTTCAATTAGAATGTCAAGGAAAGGTAGGCGGCCGTCCTATTCCAGTTCCATTGTGAACTTTATGCTGGGATGAATTCCATTGAGATGATCTAAGAACTCATTTAAAGCCTTGATGCAATTGGGCCACACGACAAAGGTGGCATTGACATAGCGGAAAAAAACATGTCGGTTTGAGAACCGCACTTTCCAGAGCGTTTTCTTCGAAGTACTCCATGTATAGGTTGGCGACTACAGGAGAAAGTGGCTATCCCATGGCAACATTGTCCACTTGCTCGTAGTATTCCCCTAAGTGAAATACGTGGATGTCAGCACATGTCTGAAAAGTTCCACAATGGCTGGTTCAAATTGTTGGTGTATCAGCTCCAGCGTGTCCTTCAACGGGACGAGGGTGAATAATGAAACGACGTCGAAGCTCACCATTATGTCCGAGTCCTTAGTTTCATAGTCTTGATCGTCTCGACAAACTCTGTGGAATTCTTGATATGGGGGTCACATTAATTTCCATTAATTAAATCTATATTCATTTTTATTCGCAAGACTTGAAATTAGTAATTTTAAGAGATTCCAGGTAAACGAAAGGCAAATCTTTCAAAGAAATGTTGGGAAAAACTTGGGCTATGAAAATAGCCAAAACCCAGGAGACAAATCCTCAAGCAGAGCTGCAAAGGATTGAGCAGTTGGCATGTCTTGGGGCTTCTGCAGCTGCTGAATTGCCGGAGTATATGCAAGTTGATCAACGACAGCAAAGTCAACACTTGGTGTCGGGACGATCTGCCGAGACACCAGGAAAAACATGAGCTCGCTGCAAGGAGCAAGTCGAACAGCAATCGATTTCAAGAGCTGATGAAACACCGAAGCAAACGAAAAGGTGGAGACAACAACATGCCGTATATTTGGCATTGCAGCGAGTGGTTGAAATACCCAAAGAAACGCGAGCTCGGTGAGAAGAACAAGCTATCCTTAAAGTGCTACTGAAACACCGGAGCAAACAAAAAATCGGTAACAACATAACGCCGCATATTTGGCATCACCATGAGTAGCTGCAACTTTGGAACAATCGCGAGCTAGGTGACATCAGCATGGCTGGTACGGAACCATTGAAACAGCTGCTTCCTAACAACACAGATGAATCATGGCAATTTTTGAATTTTATCAGAAAGTATAATTCCTGCTTCCATATAACGTCTTTTGGAACCGATAGAATTGTTGTAATGCAAGGATTTTCACTGACATTTACTATCCAGGGGCAAGTATATGACCAAATTGGATCTATGCTTCCATCGTCAAATACGAAACCACAGTTTTTACAGATAAATTTCACGGGCGATGAAAAAGCAGAAACTGAAAAACGTAATAGAATTATTGAAGGGACAGAGAGAGACCATACAAAAAATACAACGCGAATACATGACAACAATGCCTTGGTTGGGGGGGGGGGGAGGGTAAGCGGGTCAAATGTACCTGGGCCCGCCCGGCCGATGGGGCGTCCGATCACCGGCTGTAGGGGCCACCACTCAACAAGTTATAGAGCTAAAAAAAAAATCACCCATTTGGTCTGAGGGAGGGCCTCTAACTGTTGAATTTGCCAAGGGCCCCCAACTGGTTACCCCGGGCACCAAAATCCTAGCTCCGGCCTTGCCCGAAAGTCACCTGAAAGGTAGTGGATCCATGAGGACAACACGAGAGATGTTACAACGCATCAACGAGCTACAAGATTGCAGTACTCCTACCGGGCACAGGGAACCTAAAGTTTAACGTGGAATCAGAAAGGTGTGAGCATTCTGGCATACTTCACATCACACAACAACCTGTGCCAGAGGTGAAGATCGAGCTAAGGACCTATGAAAATCCTTAGCGAGACTGGGATTCAAGCTGGGGACCTTTCCATCTCCAGTTGGACGCCCTAACCACTGAGTAACCAGACCTCTCAAGGAAATTTTATATTAGAACACTCTTCCAGGCGGACGAAGTCGCGGGTAACTGCTAGTATAACATAAATGTTTATAATTTGCATTATAGTAAATAATGTCTTTTCCTTTTATTATTGGTGATGAATGAATAATGTGATGCAAGTGCTATATGTATATACATCTGTTGCAAAATTATCTGTTTATGGTGGTGAAATAATATTTATACCATGTATTATGTATTATAAGTGTTTGAAATTTTATGTATTTTTGTTAGCTGGTCAAAATTGGCAACAGCCAAAGACCATTAAATAAATAAATAACAGTATTTTTTGTCGATTGGCCCACAAGGCAATGGCAGGCATTATTATGTTGCCTAGCAGCATTTTCAGTTGACATTAGCGCTGCACAGAATACAAAACACGGAACATTGGAACTGAGCGGCCTCAGTTACTAGAATTCAGGCACCACAAGGTTGGAAACTACAATCGATGATTACAAAATTAGACATGAGGCAAATTTCAACCACAGGTAATATATAGTTGATCCGATGATACTAACTAATGGCTGCAATGTTATTCCCTGTATATAGACCTTAGTGATTACATACAGCCTCAGTGGAACAGCTGCAAGGGGTTTCAAGAGTATTGAGTTAACTCCAATTCTATTAAATATCGAGTTCAAAGTCATTTTCTTAAGTATTTCAAGGATTAAGTTGAGATAAACAGTGATATGAAGTTAGACCGTAAGAAGTAAAAATTGGCATCATGCAGTTCAGACTATCTGGTGAAAGAAAACATTGCATTCATTTTTACAGGTACTTTTAGCCAGGTATAGCAAAACAAGATATGTACCTTCCTGAAGAGATATAAGCCTTTGTAAGTTCGAAGTATCACAAAAGTGGTGATCAAATTTTAGGTCACAGTATTGCAGTAAGCAACAAAAGCTGCAGGCTGCATCTGCCTATTTTTTTTTTTTTTAAACAAAAAAAATACCAACCAACCATTTCACCATAACAGTCTGACAATTAAGATAATGAACTTGACAACATTTCATGCCCAGAAGAGCACTCACTATGCAAGTAGCCCTACTTTGGTCCTTTCAGTTTCTAACAGAAGTTTTCGTAGATTGGTGTTGAGTGTGTCAGGAACAAGTGCTTGTGTGGTTTAACACTAACATCTTTGTCTGAAATGTGACTGTAATGTTGCCTAAGGATTACAGATTGTTATTAATGTCGATCGCCACCTAATTGTAAAACCTCAATCGGGAAAAGTATGTTCAAATACAAGTCACTGTAGCCTCAAATAAATTTAACCATCACTGTATTATGTTATAAATTTTTTACAAAGTCTCAAACCAATCTGTAGTCATCAGAAATCTTCTCAAAAATTAAATGTAGCAGGTAATAATAAAGGAAACAAGCCAGGTCAACTCATGAACGCTTTAACTAATTATAGTTACACGAGGATTTTGCCACTAAAGTCACACGAGCCAGAAAATTTCCAAGATGGCTGCCAAGGAAAGCACTTGCGCGTATCGCTTGCTTGCCTACCGCTATATCTTGCACCCAACCACTGGTCAAACTGATGTGGTGACGGCCAGAGTGATCACATTCGACTGCCGACTTTCCCCTCCCCAGGGATCTCTTTTATAGCTGTTGTCAGTGGTTGTGCAATAGTACCAGAACTTCCAAATTATCTGAAACTTTACCGAAATGCTTGTTCTCCCAATTGGCTCAAAATTTTTATAATATGTAGTTCCAAGTCTAAATGTCAAAATCGATCCTAATGAATATTTTTGTATCTCCAGTCGTTTGGCCATAAAAAATTATTATTACCAAAAATTTACTCTCACTCTTATGGTATTAAAACTATCAAGCTGGAACTACTTTTAGAAGAATCTGCTCCTCCTCCTCCTCTATCTTTTAGTGTTAAAACAGGCTTCTCTTTAAATGTTTAACTAACTGAAAAATATTAAAAATTCTCTATTTCCGAAAATATCAAAGCTACAAGTTTAAAATGTGTTCCAAATGATTCCACTTCAATCTTTTAATATGATAGTGACACTGTTCAATTACAATAATAGGGGAAAATGAAATTTTGAATTAATCAGAAACCTATCATCTTTTATATGATAGTGACACTGTTCAATTACAATAATAGGGGAAAATGAAATTTTGGATTAATCAGAAACCTATTCAAACTAAGATTTTATCCCGCCAGATTGGTGAAACAGAAAGTTAGCCATTTCTGAGGTTCATGAATTTATTTACTTTTTCGGATTTTAGCAAACTACTGCATGTATTTAGAAAATAATTAGTACAGGATGCTCAGAATAAATTCTATTATCGTTTAAACACATTCCCTCCTTCGAAAGTTTTTTATCCAATGACCTCATGGGGAAACCCAATTTCAAAATCTTCCAAAAACATCCCTTAAATTTTAGCTACACTTCCCAAACTTTCCTATTGTATGTAATAAAAAAATGTGCTTCTTTTGAGCTATGAATCACTTCCCTATCTTGAAAACTAGTGGCTTTAGGAATTTTTAATCTGTCTATTGCACCACACTAAAATGTGATACTTCGAACTTATCAAGTCTTATATCTTTTCAGGAAAAATTCCTACCTAGCAAGGTATATATCTCATTTAGCTATACAAGGCTTAAAGTAGCTGTAAAAATGAATGCAATGTTTTCTTTCACCAAATAGTGTGAACTGCATTATGTCAATTATTACTTCTTACGCTCTGACTTCATATTATTGTTTATCTCAACTTAACCCTTGAAATATTTAAGAAAATGACTTTGAACTTGATATTCAATAGAATTGGAGTTAACCTGATACTCTTTCAACAAATTTGGTTATGGAGTAAAAAAATCTAGGTTATCTTACATTAGTTTTTTTCCTTGTGTGTGGACACTCAAGAAAATGTGCAAACTTGAATAAGAACAAACATTAATTATGAAACTGTACAAGAGTAGGATAGAAATATGAAAGATAAAAGTGCAAATGCATGGGAAGAATGCAACGAAGAAAACTGATGCATAAAATTGGACAAGGTTCGGTGAGGGAAGGGAACAAGTGACTGATAAGAGGTTAGGGTGACCAGCAGAGAAAATCCTACATTCAACATACAATTAACCAAGTGTACCAACTGGGAGTACTGCAAGGGTAGTGTTAGAAATTAAGACAGCTGACGAAACATCTTCAACCATTACACATAGCTCCTGTATCATGACGATGCACCTGCACACACTGCACTATCTGTACCCACCTGAAATAACCACAGTGATTTTTCTTTATCCAAGGACCAAAGACTTTTTTACAGTACAGCCTTTTTATGATAAGGCAAACATCAAACAGCAGCTGCAAGACCATTCCTCAACAATATCTCCCAAAATTGTTTCAAAGAACAAAGTAGGCATTGATGTTAGGGTGCAGCTTTCCAAAGAGAGAACTCTGAAGATGACCACAGTGAAATTCATAAATAAGGTATCTTGCATTTTTTAAGGAGGAGTTTTTTGAACTTAATTGCTAGACATCTTATAAATAATTGTATGAGCATTTTTCTATAACTTTGCTTGTAAAATTGTCACTACTAACCTCAGAAATGAGAGTAGCCACAGTGGTACGAGCTTCCTGAGTCTCTGCAACTATTTGATTGATGCGCTTAGTAAAATAGGACTTTACTTCAGCTTCACGTGCCTCTGCTTCGACCGTCATGGTGAGTGGAGCTTCTAGCCTTCCAAGCTGCAATCCAAAATGCACATGCTTTAGATACTATTTAACTTAACTAGTCTAAGGAAATTTAAAATGTAACGCTGTATTATGTATATTATCAACAGTAATAGTTAAACGACTAAGCAATGAATAATTTTTTATTCACAACACTGATAAATGTTTAAGAGTGTCAATTGAGACCACAACAATTGATATAGCTTCAGAGTCAGGCATTATACTGCACGCAAGTTATCAGTTATGGCCAAATAAACCAAAAATGGACGTGTGGACTCCCACAGTCACAGTTGGTATATAATGTTATCTTGGTTGTTGAGGTAGAACAATGTCAAGTTTTTGATACCTGACGATTCAGCCTTTATTCTGTGGCTTTCGTCAGAGGACTACCATGCCTGGGATGGTTGCATATAAATAGCTCCTGAAGCATGTGCTAATCTTTTGGAGTGGCATCACTGAAGTTCCCAACACCAATGTGGCCAGTCCAGTGTGGAGTTATGAACCATGTTTTCCCAAACGAAAATATTTTGTCAACCTGTAGCCCACTGTCCATGTTCATATTATTTGGTCTTTTTTTTCCAACACTTCTCTGACTCGCCTGGGCCACTGTTTGCTTTCCTCTATCAGTAAACTAGTATCAGTGGATAAAACAGTGTACCCACTGTCAGCTGAATGTTGTACTACAGCTGAATGTTGTACTACAGCTGATTTGCTGATGTTGTTAACTTTAAAATGTGGTGTCCAATCAGCCTTTCCTTGATGGTGTGTCCTGTCTCACTACACGGCATTCGATAAACATTTGGTGTTTGTAATTACTTCCTCATCTTTCATACTTGCAAGGACATTAGAAATATTCCTAGGTTCTCTGGATACAAGATGGGCATTTTTCTTTATTTAAAAGGTCACCAAATGTAGCTGTTACCCCCTGGATGTAAAATCCTGTCATAGGTTTGTCCATTTGCCTGCTGGCTTCTTCTGCAGATGCTGGAGTGTAGGGCTTGAGGTTCAAGTGTTGTGGTGGCCTTATTTATAACGTCAAGATTGCAGCTGTTTGATGTGCACTTTGGAAGCTGTTTATCAGTGGTATCAATCCAAGCCACGGTAGCCCTCTCGTGAAAGTCACTGAATGACAGCAGAAGCATGAGGTTTCAAAAAATTGAAGTGGTTTCATCCGGATAACGAAACTAATGTTGACAATAACCATAGAAGTCTATGCAAACATTTGATGGAAAATAATAGTCTTAGTTTCTTTGGCTGAAGTCTTGATATCTGTGTATACATAACTAGACGTATGTGTCCCTATTTTCACTTTGCAGATATCAGTATCCAGCACAGACCACTGGTGTTTGTTTACAGTAGTTGCCTCGAGTCTCCCATCGTGCACTATGGTGATTGAATGTTGATAGCTGTGGGGGTGTGGGGGATAAAGTGGTTGAAAGTTGTTGACATCAGTCATTTTCATCTAAAAATCTTTGAAATCATCTAGGATTTACTCCAATGTTCTTGAATGAGCTAGATTGTTCTAGAACAGGGGTTCCTAAAGTAGTCGATATTCTCAAGGGGTCTATTGTTTCATGGGTGTCAAAAGGGGGTTGATTAATACTAAAGATCATTTAAACTGTCTAGGGAAGAAATGGGAATATTCCAATATAAATTCAAAATACAAAACAAAGAACAGATTGAACCTGGAAAAATGTGGCGATTTGCAACTAGAACTTAACCATTTTCAACTGAATATCACTCATCTTGCTACTGCCGTCCAGCCAAATCCATCCCACTAATTTAAACTATTTCAAGAAGAAGGTATGTTAATATATTTTTAAGTTATCCAACAGTAGTCGCAAAATGACAGTGAGAGGTTTATTCATCCAATATAATTCATGTTAAATTTTCAAAGAGAAGACCTTAATTTTTTTATTATTTTACAAGGTTATAATAAAAGCAGAAAATATCTCCCTTTTCTGTTAATGTTATTGGTGGATATGGGAACTATAAATTCTTTCGTTCGGTTGCTATGCAGGTTGTCGGAGATTAAGAGAATATGTTTTATCTGTGGACAAGCAGTTACGCATTATCTATGGACTTTGTTTATAGTAGTTACGTTGTTAGTCAGAGAGATTAATACAGAGTAAAAACACATTTGTTTATATGATTTAATACGCTACATTTTATGGTGCTGAAATCTCGGGTAAGAAGCTTATTGTTACACAAAGCACAACAATTCCCATACGCTGTCTTTGCTATGAAGAAATATTTTGAAAGAAGTAAATTGAACTACATCTTCTATCCGGTAACCTACAGCACATAAGTTCTAGACGCTATAGAAAGCTTAGTATAATACGGGCATTCACTAATTTAATTGCAACACATACTTGAATTGCTTTCATTTTGAAACACGAGTAACCTGCGTTATTATAACGACAATTTGCATTAAATTAGTAAATAATACAACGCTTACGCCATCTTACGGCATGTGATGTGACTATCTGCATTATTTTTCAGATCGTCTACAAAGTAAAGATTCAGTTCAGTTATTAATGATGAAATTTCCAAAGACTACTATGAATATAATTTAACAAGGTTTCAAGAAGCATTACGTGATCTGACAAACCTTGATGACAAAATACACGACACTGTCCGACGATGAATACTATGAAGATGTTATAGGATGTGAAGAATATGTGGACATCACCAAGAGAGCAATTTTCAAGGGTAAACGAAAGATTGGAAAAAAATTGCACGTTTCGTCAGCCATATCTGAGATGCCAGCTCCAGTGACAGCAACACTGTAAAGCTACCGGCTCCCTCACATCCTCTGATAGTGGTCTCCGACGATGAAGACAAAGAAGAAGAGGATAGAGGGCTGGGCGAGCAGACTGCAACAAGCCAAACGGAGAACATGGTGAGCCACATACCTGTAAGGCTACACGAGTTCACATTAACAGACAATGACACAAATTCACTACCGTTACAAGGAATGTGGACGGCTGAGGAACGAGAAATAAGAGCAGAAAATACTGCAAGTGATACATTCTTCATCAAGTTCCAAGACCTCGTAGATGCAGTACTGGAGGTGACTACAAAGAAGCCAAATGTGCTACAGACCACGGCCATGTTTTATGATCCACTTTGCTTAACATCTTCGGTCAATGGCATCACTGCAGTTCAACCGTTTTGAAGCAAAAATAGACTTGCTTTCCTGAAAATAG
>JARYHS010013630.1:341342718-341367277 GCA_031002005.1 Vandiemenella viatica
CCTTTCCGTCTCTGAAGACCACGTTGTTAAAAAGGGACGTTAAACTGTTAAAAAATAAATAAAAAATAAAAAAATAAAAAAAAAATGAAGAAATAGTTTCCAAGCAAACATATGTGGAGGTGCGAGTAGATTGTATTGCGTAAATGGAGATATGACATTATCTGAAGATGCAGCGCGGATTATTGACTCGGGAGGAAACGTGCTGTGGAAACCAATCTCTCTTCTGACCAAAGCGTCGCAGTGACGCCGCTTGCAGTGCCCGCCGAGGCGTCTTATTTATTTAGACTCAGTGTGTGTGTGTGTGTGTGTGTGTATGTATGTGAAGCCGTAAAGGACGCACGCAGCTGTCGCGATCATGGCGCCCTCCCGCACAGAAAACAAACCCAAGACCAGGCTGCGTGGTGCAGATCAGCTCACCAACCAACGTTGCTGTCTCTCTCAAATAAAACACACAATACACATGTAATTAAAATGCAGGAATGCGTCTTTGGGCCCTGGTAAAATTTTTTTTCTAGATTCTACACAATGGAATCAACCGTTGTCTGTCATTAGGCACTTCATTGCAATAGTTATCTATTCAAGAAGCAATGAATACCAAATTCGTTCGATGCTACTTGAAGTAACACACAGGAAAAATAGTTCGTAATCTGACCTTATAACATTATTTGATTTTCATTACCTTGTTTTGAATGTTTATCGACTTCTTTAGGTTTTTTGTTACCCTGGACAGGTTGACATAGTGAAAACACTGCCATCATTCAGTATGCGATTCCGAAAGAACTTCTTTATTGTGTTCTCAAACATGATACGTCTTAGTCAAGTCGAAATTTGACACGAAATCTCGTATGAAGATTCAGTTTATCATGAGGTTATCATCATTTGACTCTTTCCGTTTCTGCGGATCGTCCGGAACTTCCTCTTCCATTTCTGTCTGTCTCTCCAAGATTCTTCCTCCGCGATGTGCCTGCAAACAACTCCCTTCGCCTCTGTGCATTTACGCGTCGTCCATACTGTTGAAGAAAGTACTTGTATCAGCCGTATTTATGATTCCTTGCAATACCAAGATTAGAAACCGTGTATCTGAGAACGCTAAGACCATTTTTTCATCACATTGTATCGTCAACTGATGATGCCCAAGTTGAAACTACGCTGCTGTTTTGATTTCTATTATTATCTTTCCTCTTCGTGTTTACAACGAATCCTGGACTATGATCACTGTGGAGAAATGGGGATTTGAACGAGAATCCTGCTAAATAAGAATGCTGCTACATTATTATTAATCTGTTCCCTGCTTGAGAAGCCCAGGAAACTAGAAATTCGTTCAAAAAAAGGAGCTCTTAAGACCATTGAAAGGATGAAAGAACGAAGCAATTTATTTTATTCGCCAAATTGCCCAATTTGTTCTATATAATTTAAAAGATCACATATTACAGCCATGCGTGTAGTTCTTGTTGTCCGTTTGGTAGTCCTTGATCATGTTTTCATTGCTACGGTATATCTACATCTACATATATACTCTGCAATTCACAAAATTGTGGGTGGCAGAGGATGCTCAGCACCAAAGCTAATCTCTTTGTTGTGCATTCCAATCCCTAATGGTACGAGGGAAAAAAGAATTCATATAAGAATCATTGCGGCACCTTATTTCTCTAATCTTATCTATCCTGTTTCATATGTTTCATTAAGTAAAAAAATTTGTTTGTGGTTCAGTATTTTTTTTTTTTTTCAATTTCTATTATCATACTGGAAGCTTGTGAAGTTATGTTTCAATTTTAAGTCTTTGACGTTCAGAAAATTGTACTTCCGATATCGTTTTATCTGAAATCACGCTCCCGGCCTCGTTTTTTGCGTGTGTCTATTTGTGGCAATCTGGCGTGGCATCTTTTTGCGGCGGACATGTTTAAGGTATTGGGACACGCGTTAAGTTAGAAGATGCACATGTTGAATCAGTAAAAAGGGGGGAAACCAACCTTGTGGCCATTTATCTGCCGCTATCTACTTTCGTTTTACATAAGAACGAAGTTTCTCTCTGCGTTGAGAATTTATGCAATGCTCTCGGATAACTAGCCGAGTTAAAGGAAGTGTTATCACACGATATTTCGGTGACCAGAAGATGGTGACAGTGATCGCGATCGCTGGAAGATGGCGACAGTGAGGGTGATCGCCGATATATCGTGTCTTCACCAGAAAATGGCATTAGTGAATTTGATCGTAGAAATATCGTGTGATGACGTGTGCTTAAGTCGGCTAGTTACCCGAGAGCATTTCATAAATACTTTCGTATTTTGCGACAAGGAATGTCCTTTTAAATGGTTTCGAATCACTGATCATGTCTTTCACCCGTTATTCCAGCAGGAAAAAAAACTCACTATGCCTGGAAGAAGATGATTGTAGTTTTTAGGAACGAACAGAAGTAAAGAAATTATAAATGGGATATTACTTGGTAGGCGGAATGAACAAGGTGATGGTAGGGGGCGTTTTGGAGAGAGGAAGAATGTGGAAACTTGCCAACTGCTGGCATCGCCCGTGTAGCAATACTGGTGTGACGTTGCAGCATCTCGCTGCCTTCCTAACGGATTTATGTTTTGTGTGTTCCAGGTTCGAGCCCAGAGGCGGGCGTGCCCGACATGACGGTGATCTCGGACATCGACGAGCAGGGCATCAACAGGAACCTGCAAGTGCGCTACGCCAGGGACCAGATATACGTATCCTTCACAAAGCGTAATGTTTCTCAGCTGTAGCGCCAATGCTATTGTGTCCTGCTGAATGGTACGTAGTAAGAATTCGGTGCACTGTTCTTAAACCACCTCAAAGTCTGGGCTGACTATTCCACAAATAGTGATCTTTTTAACAGGCAAAGTTTGTTTTATATAAATCTAATATACTTTGGTTTCTCATATACATAAGCAAAGCGCAAGTTCGAGGGCAGCGCAAAGATCTTGCCAGATCTGTGCGGATGCTCAACTTATCTCCGTTAAATAAGTGCCACGTTTCGAGATCAAGTTTGCATTTGTCATTCCTCGCTCATATAGGGTACTCGTGGCCGTGCAGAATTTATTCAAAGTTCTGCATCGCTGTCGTAATAGTTACAACAAATTTCAGACACACCTAATTATTTGCATCATTGCTTCTGCTTGTGTCTATATTGTCAGTGATTCGAAAGTTCAAAACACACATCAGATTTGGAAAATCTATAGCAGATTAAAAGAATTATTTAGTTCGAGTAAAATATTTCATTTTATATCTGATCCATTATTGGAGGATTCTCTGTGAGCTAGGATTTTTAAAAATAATATTGTTGATAGTAATTAATTACAGAACTTGGGGTCTGTGAAAATTCATTTGCTAAGCGTCATAACTGCTGGCATACTCCTTACGAGCAACATGAAGTATTTATACAAGTACACTATCCTTTTCTGATATTAAGCATACATTATTTTGTTATCTGTGCTTATGTATATTATTTTACCTGCTGCTTTTACAGTATGTAAGAACGCATAGAAACTGTAGAAAATTTCATTTTTCTGTATATATATATATATAATCGACGGGTAGTTATACTACGCGCGAACAGTATATTTATTGCTCTGCATCTTATTAGAAACATATTACGGTTAGAATTGGTGAAGGTTCTCCGAAAGCGGTGTTTCAGAATCATTTTTATCGAGAAATAATTATTTGTTCATTTCCGAGATTTGTTATTTTTTATCTTTCACTGAAGAATTTGTGTGGAACCAATCGTCGCTATAGAAACATCAAATTCTGTTTCATCAGTGGAGTATATTACAGCTGTCTGTCAGAGAAAACTCGACGAAGTTTGTGTCCGATTGAAAGCAGAGTAAATATACGCCGACGATAGCGTGAGAAGTCAATCATTGTTGAAAATAATTAGTTTCCAAACTTCAAAGCCGAAGAGAAATATTGCATTCTGGAGCCTGTGTTTTGTTGTCCGTGTAACAAGAAATTTATCAGATGAATTTTTGTATTGAAATATACAACAGCTGACGTTTTATCATAGGTTGACATTTCACCTTTACGCCGACGATCAGAGCCTATGAATTTATATTTTTTCAGCATTCTTTCCGTTATGTTCACATTCCAAATTGATATCTGTATTTCCTTTTTGCTACCCCAATTTTTGGCTGTGTTCTTACTTTACCCACTTAGATCTTACAATTATTAACCATTGAATAAGACTGCGTGCTCACATCAGAGCAACTAGGCTGTAAAAGAAAGAAAGATTGATTTTGTCCTAATAATCTGGAACTCTTAAGAGATGTCCTTGATCACACTACCGTAAAGCGAATCATAAAACCGAGCGTGGTGGTGTAACGGTTAGCGTTCTCGCCACGCATTTGGGTGGACGGCGGTTCGAATCCCCGTCCGGGCATTCAGATTTGGGTTTTCCATGGTTTCCCAAATCACTCCAGGCAAATGCCGGGATGCTTCCTTCAAAAGGCCTTCGCCGAATTCCTTCACACTCCTTGCCCCCATCCTTTCCCGTCTCTAAAGACCTCGCTGTTGAGAGACGTAAAGCAGTTAAGAAGGAAAAAAAAAAAAAAAAAAAAAAAAAGGAGAAGAAGAACGGGCGAATCATAAAGAAACCAACATAAACATTTTTACAGTCAGCGTTATTATGTCAAAGATCAGCTTTACTGTCGTACATTTTCTTGCCTGAAGGTCAGGCATTTGGTGCTCTTAGAGATTCGATTTTCGCGATTTGGTTGATTGATGAAATATGGTTATCATTAATTTCATCTCAGTTTAGAAGTGTGGGATATTCTGATGATGCTTTCTTTCATTTCTCTGATGGAGAACGTATTTCTCCTTTTTACATTAATTTTGCCTTTCTCAACTATATTTTCGCTCTAACCTGGTTATAATTGAATAACTGGATGTTTTGGGCCACGTTACTCATAACATTATTTGATTAATTAAACCTCTCTGCAAATCTAAATTATACTATAAATTATCTTTTACTTACATTTTGCATTACTTTTCATCAATCTGTACATATTCACTATAGATGGTGCTGCTGATTGTAGGGTAGTATTGCTGATAATTTTTTACACAGTTATAAATACAATGAAACCTGTCGACGATAGTCTTACTTGACGAAACGTTTAGTAAATTTTATATTACTTTTAATACCAGGATGTTCATTACTATTTCATTTCACCCGATACCTTGGCTGGAGTGCTAACATAGCATTCAAACCATTCGCATTGGGTCTTTGTCGATAGAAAACAATAGGCAGAAACTGTAAGAGCAAAGATTTGTATACTAGAACGTAGTTAACACGTCTTTATGACCAGCGTCCACAAAATGCGCGTGGAAATTAAACCTTGATTTTAACACGATTACTGGAACTGCTCGAAGTGTGTTCGCACAGAACAAGTCACCAGGAGAGCTGTCTGTGAGTAAGGCAGCTATGAAGAAATTCTGTGCAATCCCCAATTGTTAAACAGTGCGTCAATTGACGACTTGACTGAAAGATAAATTTGGATTAGTAAGAGAATGATCCTATGATAAAATGTAAAAATAAATGAAATGACCGTATCGCTCTTATTGTAGTGAAAACTAATCGCAGTCTGTACTCTGCTGCTCGCATTAAATGGGATATGGCTGATAGCGTTGCTCTGTACATCCAACATGTAATGGGTTCATGGCATTTCCCCATTACTTGAAAGATAATTTGAAAAGTTTTAAATAGTGGCAGTTTGCGTGGTTGTCTGGTGACTTCAGCATCCGCCAAGTCCGTGGGTTTAAGGAGGTAGAACCCAGTTTTAAAGCATGGGTTGAAACTGGTCGTCGTCTAGTGACGTCAGCATCTGCCGGGTCCGTGAGCTCAGGGGTGTAAACCCCAAATTCGGAAGTATGGTAGCTTGGGAGAAGACGCACCTAGGCTTCTGGGCGGTCAATCTGCCATTGGCCGTGAAGTAGGAGAGTCCGTCGTGAAAGTGAACAGTCGACGAGAACGCGTGTTCGCGCTCAGTAATTATGATGAAGAATTAATTTTGTAGAAGGTGATTTCTTTGGTGATATGAAGGAACTTTAGTAATGAAGAAAGTATTTGCAGAATTTTATATGAATTGTTTCGTAGTGAGCCATAGGTATGGTCTGAGAACTAGTAAGGGTGTTGATGTATGAATGAAAAGCGTGCGTGTTATTCAGTCTAAATTTATCGGAGACATTACCTGTAATCTTAAAGGATCGAAGTACCGATAGCGAACTTTCATAAAAGTTGGGAGTTGGAGCGAGATTATCCTATTAACTATTAAATGCATTTGTTTCAAATAAGAAGGTGTATTTTCATTTCATTTACCTACTTAACGTTGGTTGGCGGTCGTCAGAGAAAGAACCAGAATCTAGTGAGTGCGCGGAAGCTTATAGGTTCATCGTAAGTATTGTAACCGAACACCGAGCGGGGCGGTGTAACGGTTAGCGTTCTCGCCTCGCATTCGGGAGGACGGCGGTTCGAATCCCCGTCCGGGCATCCAGATTTGGGTTTTCCATGGTTTCCCCAAATCACTCCAGGCAAATGCCGGGATGCTTCCTTCAAAAGGCCATGGCCAAATTCCTTCCCATTCCTTGCCCCCATCCTTGCCCCCCCCATCCTTTCCCGTCTCTAAAGACCTCGATGTTAAAAAGAGACGTAAAGCAGTTACAAAAAAAAAAAAATGTAACCGAACCACCAGCATAAACGCGACAAACATCATAGTGTTGAGAAGGTTACCTTAACTAATCATCACCACCATTCGTTTGCATAGTTTTCCAGAATATATAAATATATCGAGAGACAAAACAATCAATTTATATATGTAAAATGGTTTCTGAAATAGAGGAGACTCATTTTTTTTTCATTTATAAATATGCAATACCTCAGTTTTTTAAGAATACAACAGGAATTTTGCCTTGTCATATAGCACAATTTATGTTAAAGTTTGAGAGCATTCTTGGGTTCCTTTATGTCAGTAACAGGTCATTGTTTTTTCTGCATTCTTATTCGTCCGTCCACACTCTGTGAACGGAAGAAAAATCTAACGGGTTTAGAAGTGGATACCTTAGTCTTTAGTAACAATTACCCAATAAAATCCGTGCGTGCCGGTTTTCAAATAAACGCAGACTTATACTTATTTTTTATGAGAGACTTATTCTTTACTTGATAAATACTGAAATTGTTCTCCTTTGACACCATGAATCTCATGTCACAACCGCGTGAATAAAGAATCGGTACTGTATGTTCGTATATAGTGTTTTCTGTGCGTTCCATATCCGTTACCTTTTTTCCTTGGTTCTAAAGTTCTCCCCACATATAACATCATTAAAGACGTTCTGTCTTTAGGCAGTAAGTGTAGCCATCTATATACGATCGAGTAAGTTTTGTGTTAAATTGTGTTTGTGTAACATATTTCTAGGTGTTGGTGACTGTTCCATCATTGAATTACAAGATTACAAAAAGTCCGCTAACTATTGTAAATTATGTTGGCCAATGCACAAACAGAGGGATTAAAATTTTCCTTCGTTGTATCAATTTATGTGCAATATGATTCCTGCTTGGCTTGGCTTCGTGAGAATTAAAGCAATTTGTTAGTAGAAATGCGATTACCAACGTCGATGGAAATGCGTATAAAACAATATATTTTCATTAAGACTTCTTAGAAGAACGAGTAACTATTTCAGAACCTGGTACCCCTTATATTAGTCTTATGTCTTTACAGCAGTTACATCCAACGTTGGCAAAAATTAGCCATGTGAACTGAGTAAAATGTTATACGTCATAGGCACGACGCTGTCGATATTATTCCTGGGCACAAATTTTGGAGTTTATGTATTGGAATTTCTTACTAACGATAAAAAATGACTCGAACTCTCTCTCCCCTACTCACCACCAGCTTGGCACGATAACCATTAAGAGCTATCATACCGCTAACATGAGAACTTTGACCTCTGATAACAACATGGACCTCCCAGTGTTAGTATTTACACCTCTGCCCATATATGGAAACGTGTTGTGACGACCAACGAGGAAGCTGGGAATGCAGGATTCTGGAAGAGGAAGATTTGAAAATATTAGTTTTCCGGGTCAAAGAAAAGGCAGCCAATCGGCCGAGCGCGGTGGGTGTGCGAATTCTGGAGGACGCCGGTTCGAATCCCCGTCCTGGCATCCAGATTTGGGTGTTCCATGTTTTCTTCATATCACTCCAGACGAATGCTGGAATGTTTCCTTCAAAAGGACATGACCGAATTTCTTCCCGTTCCTTGTCCTTAGTCCCATCCCGCCTCTAATGACCTCGATATCGACGAGGCGTAATGCCATAAATAATATTAAAAATAAGGAATATACGAAGAACAGCAAGAAGAATAAGGACAATGCAAATTAAAAGGCAGACAATCCCGGCAGCATAGTGGCAGCGTATTTGATTCACGTTGCAGAGATCGCCGGTTCTAGTCCTGCTTTGGATATGGGTGGTTTTGAGCAGTCAGAACATTATCGAACCCATTCCAGTTTTCATTTAATTTCGGCTGATAAAGGTGCATCGTTTGCTGTAGTTTGTAGTATTCTAGACAGCTATGGCCATTAAGGAGGAAGTTCTACCTGTCGAAGTGTGGTATGTATGGTGGCGCCCTGTATCGGACGTATAAGAGGCCATGAAGAATAAGCGCAAGATCAATGGGATGTTGTATAATGATTGTTTCTTCTGCTGCAAATAATGAGTTAATGGGTCTAAAATTGGCTGTTAGGATGATGGCGTTATCAGCGTGTCGGTGTCTGCTGGGGCGCCTTGCGTACAAGCGGGCCGATTGTCCGCTGTTATCGCAGTCGGCCCTAGCACACAGTCGGAAGGCTTGTCTGCTCGTTATAGCTCACGCGACAAGTGCCAGGCTCTCTGGAAATCACTTGTGTCGACTAGAGACTGTAGCGGAGAAAGCATTCATGGAGGTCAATGATCACTTCCTCCGTTACACGTTAATGTACGGAGAGAAATGTATTTTTTTAAAAAATGCATTTTATTGTTTCGGTGAATCTCTTCTTATGGTCTATTATAATTTCTTTTGGTATACGGTCTGCCCTGGTCGATGACAGCTCGATAAATAATGGAGCTTTCGAATTAACTTACACGTTAATCTTCGTGGTTTCACAGTAGCGTTCGATAGATTCTGATTATTTTAAATTAGGAAATTAGTTCTATAACCCGGCAGGAATATAACAAATCCAGTGGCTCAAATAACAAAGCTACCTTGTTGACATGGAAATTGGTTTCTAATTGTTCCTACTGACGGCTTAAGTCAATCCATTTGTGAACCTTATAATTTCTATAACGGCGATTTGTCATGACAGTTTATATTTATCATTCTTAATACATGTTGCCGTAATAGCAAGGTAGTGATTATTATACGTCAGTTTATAAACATAGTTTTCAACAAGGTTACGCTAATTCTACTTTTAAGTGAAACAATTAAACTGAATTTTGTTTTGGAGATTAGTTTAGAACTCCCTCCTCGTTCCATCAGTCAGAGAATCATGGTTTGTTGTTAACTTAACAAGAGCACACAAGTTAAATATCGAAGTTACGTATTACTTAAATAGTCAATTCCACACATTACGCAAATGTACGGTTATCAAAACTTTCTGAAAAGTAAACAAAACCAAAAAAGCCTGACTATTTCATAATTCAGGTGATGACTCAAGCGAATTTTTACAGGGTCTGGCGATTTTTTCCTTTATAGATTACGGCTTTAGATATTTTGTACTGAAATAAAACTTGCTGGATTTGTCCCAGTAATTATTATCGAAACTTGATATCACTGTAGAAGGAATGTCTACCATCATTTTCTGTCCTTTGTTCAGGAGATTGCCTATACACAGGAGGATTTTTACGGCGTATCAAACAGTCCTCACACTGTATCCCTCACGTTCCAGAATTTAAATACGAAATTAATCGAGACTTCGTCTAAGGGAAGCCGCGAGCAGTGCTAATGATACTGTACGGTCGGAATCTTTCGTTAAATATCTTATCATGTTTTCAGTTAGTTATGTTACGTTCTCACAACGGCGTAAATTGTTACACCAGATCAATAAGGCCTTACGAAAGTATTCGATCAGAAATGAGGTACCTCTTTTTTTTAAAAAAATAATTTGTAATCTAAGTGAATTACTTGATTCTTCAACTTTCTTCGACTAATACGCTTAACTATTGATGTGCTGTGCAAAGTTAGAAGATTAGTCCAAAAAGCTGTGATTTTTATTTAGGATAAAACAATAGAAGGAAAACAAAATTCGCAAAAATTTTGAACCATAGCTTTTAAAGTAATGATTTTGGGATATATGTTTAATTAGCTTTCGTTGAGAAATAATTTTTGGCCTTAAAAACGCAGTGTTACATATATCGCTGTTGACCCAAGATATTACACAGTGCAATATATGTCTCCAACAAAATCCTTTTCAAAATCTGTAGGCAGAGATTAATAAAAAGAAATGGGGAGAATGCAGCCCAGTGAAAAAAGTTAGTTTGGATGATCAAAGTTTGCATTGGTCTCGAATGGTACCTTAAATGTGTGATTGTCCTTGCTAATTGCTGCATAGTTACAACAGTCTGGATATATAAATTTTAAATAAAGGTTAACGGGTAATTCTCCATGTTGGTCTTCCACCACCATCACCAGCCACCGTAAACGGAGCGCCAGTCCTTTTATTATGTGTGGCGCCTCGGCAGTTACATAGTGACTGTCCTTACGTAGCTACTGTCTGCTTATCATTTAACACAACTTTTTTAAACAATTACGTTGGTAAATATAGACTGAAAAGGCAAAGAAACTGGTATAGGCATGCGTATGCAAACACAGAGATATATAAACATTCAGAGTACGGCGCTGCAGTCGGCAACGCCTATATAAGACAAAAGGTTTACGGCGCATGCGCTAGATAGGTTACTGCTGCTACAAAGACAATTTAAGTGACTCTGAACGTGGTGTTATAGTGGGCGCACGAGAGATGAGACACAGCATCTCCGAGGTAGCGATGAGGTTGGGATTTTCCTTACGACCATTTCACGAGTGGACCGTGAATATCGGGAATCCGTTAAAACATCAAATCTCCGACATCGCTGCGGCCGGAAAAAGATCCTGCAAGAACGGGACCAACGACGACTGACGAGAATCGTTCAAAGTGACAGAAGTGCAACCCTTCCGAAAATTGCTGCCTGGAGATTTCAATGCTGGGTCATCAACAAGTGTCAGCGTGCGAACCATTCAA
Source organism: Vandiemenella viatica (assembly GCA_031002005.1). Taxonomy (NCBI): domain Eukaryota; kingdom Metazoa; phylum Arthropoda; class Insecta; order Orthoptera; family Morabidae; genus Vandiemenella; species Vandiemenella viatica. The sequence goes on from JARYHS010013630.1 coordinate 341,353,976, forward strand.
CGAAACATCATCGATATGGACTTTCGGTGCCCAAGGCCCACTCGTGTACCGAGCACGACACGAAGCTTTACGCCTCGCCTGGGCCCGTCAACACCCAAATTGGATTGTGGATGATAGGAAACAAGTTGCCTGGTCTGACGTGTCTCGTTTCCAATTGTATCGATCAGATGGACGTGTACGGGCATGGAGACAACCTCATGAATTCATGGAACCTGCATGTCAGCAGGGGACTGTTCAAGCTCGTGGAGACTCTGTAATGATGAGGGCCGTGTGCAGTTGGAGTGACTTGGGACCCCTGATACGTCTAGATACGATTCTGATAAGTGATAAGTATGTACACTTCCTGGCTGATCACCTGCATCCATTCATGTCCATTGTGCATTCCGACGAACTTGGGCAATTCCAGCAAGACAAAGCGACATCTCACACGACCAGAATTGCTGCAGAGTGGCTGCAGGAACTCTCTTCTGAGTTTAAACACCTCCGCTGGCCACCAAACTCCCCAGACATGAAAATTATTGAGCATATCTGGGATTCCTTGCAAAGTGCCGTTCAGAAGAGATCTCCAACCCCTCGTACTCTTACGGATTTATGGACAGCCCTGCAGGTCAGTTCCCTCCAACACTACTTCAGACATTAGTCGTGTTGCGGCACTTCTGAATGCCTGCGGGGGCCCTACACGATATTAGGCAGGTGTACCAGCTTCTTTGGCTTTTCAGTGTATATCTGTAATGGTTACAATTTTTCGTCCACCTTTTTAATTCTAGACGTCCCTCAGTTTTTGTTTTAGACACCGCATCATTTGACGAAATCTAACCTTCTCAACTGGCATTAGAATATATGCTTTTCATCTTTGAGGATGCATAGACTAGTTTATATATTATGAGCACACAGGAGTTAAATGGGTGCATATTACCCTACCGGCTAATTTGCTTTCTTCGCTTGAAAATTATCTACTGTTTCAGAACCACATTTTTTTTTGCAAGTCCTTCGGCGGATTCCGTCTTTGAAGTCCAAACATTCGTTCACGTGGTGAAAGATGCGTGATGGGGTGAAGTTGGTGAATTCCTGTAGGGGTGATGCACCGCGGGGACGTGATTGCGCCGATAGTGATAAATGTTCTACAGGAAACATGGGAAGTTTATTGGTAATGAGAATACGAAAAGGCAGATCATGACGGAATGCTCAGCAAATGTGCAAACTCCAGACGGACAGCAGTAGATAGAAAGGATGCAAGAACGTGTCAAAAACCGACGTTGAATACATAGATAACTCAGCGAAGGAATTGACAAGGATGGAACATACCAAAACAATGGAGCATTCCTGTTGATGTATGCATGTTGAAGAAAAATTACTTTCTATAATTTGTCCCTGTCGGATATGAAGTATTACTTCTCATGATGGAGTCTTTTTCACATTAAAAATTAATTTATTTACGATTAACCATCTTAAGTATTATTTGATACATTTTTTACTGATCTTTCAATTACATATTAGATCTACTGACAAAAATCAGTTTCCAATGTCGTTACAGATGACTTCGGAAATTAGTTGTGTGCGTGGATACAGGAAGGACTAGGAACGGCTTGTTAACCATTTCAAATAATACCTTACATTTTTATTATAGTGGTACTGTTTAATAATTCGAATTTTTATAATCCTAGTAAAATTGTTAGATATTACTTGATAGTGCGTATTTCTTCCTTCTACATCTTCTGTGTTTGAACCCCACCCTTGCTGGTTCAGTCTTGGATGCTGAGAGAACGTGTTATAAACACAAAGGAAACGATCTAAGTGGCAAGTTCTCCCCTTGCCTCTTTCGCGCCAAACAATTATCTTCAATTGGAGGCACAGGGCGGCTTTTCTCTGTGGTTGCCTTTTCATTAGTAATGAAAGAAAATAAAACTTCTCCGGATGCCACCCACATTGGCCCGTTTTAGTGGTAGCTTCAAACGTATGCAAGTCAGTTAATGAGACGGCCCGTTACCTGGAACTGTGAATATCAGGTGTACATGAAAGCCTCCCTGGCAGCCAAACACTGCCAATGCGGCGAAACTGGTGAATTCATTTATGAACTTTTTTTCTGCCAGCTTGTGCCGTAATGTAACCATTGCTCGACTTTTTATAGCTGCCATCTGGATGTTAGAAACTGAAATGCTAAATAAAGGGGTCAAAAAACGAAAGTAAATATAAACACTTACGTCTTCGATGTGATGATTACATTTTAGTTGTATCGGAAGATTCTATTTTTTGTATTTATGATACACTGGCTAACAGAATTTGTTGCGGTTTTTTGGATTCAGGGATGCGATTCCAATCTCGTTTACGGACAATCATACCGAAACGTTAGTTGCGATAAAAAACTAACGTAGCTTCCACGGTGAAGTGACTTGCTCTCTCAAGAAATAACTACAGTTTCGCGCTCTCTGGGATATCGGCTTTTAGAGGGAATATTGATCAATTTACTCATATAGTGAATTCAGTTTTTTTTAAGTACATAAACGAAAAATACTTTATGACTATAGTTTTGACCTATGGATCCCCAAAAAATGTTTATTTACACAGCTCTGCAAATTCAAATCTCCACAGGAAAGACCTGGCTACCCTCGTTCACTCTTTCTGTCCGTACCGGCTTCGAAGTGGGCTTATCCGCGGTAAGAAATGTTTTTGATCTTCGTGGCGTACTATAAATGCTGGAGGAGATAAAGAAGATTCATTTAAGGATCTGTGAAACACGAAATCCCAACACAGTTGGGCTACTGTCTCACTTCTTTCGTGAAAACTTACATTAGCTTCAAGTAATGTCGCAGCAGCTTTGTCTTGAATTGTTTGCGAAAAGATTGTTGTTCTTATCCAACCACCCACTTATTCATCATGTCTTACAGTGGAACCGAAAAGACGACCTGCCTCCTAACAATTGGAAGAGACCTGTAAATCTTAAGAGGCGCTCCTATAGTAAAAATCTCATCGTTGGTTCTGGTCCTTTATTCTAACTTTTTAAATTCATTGATTCAAATCAAATTACATTATCTTGGTTAAGTTTTGTTTCCTTCTTAAAGTGACTGATAAAGATAAGTGTTCTTGTGACTCTTCGTTCACTCCTCATTGCTTCATGCCTGAAGCTGCAGACAGCAGTTCTGAGTCTAAATTCGATCAAATGGCGAAGGGATTCTGACCGATTCTGATTTGAACTAAGCTAAGGCACTGAAAAACTTTTTTCCTTAAGGCTTTACGCCTTGTCGACGTCTAGGCATTAGAGGCGGGGTAGGACTAGGGGAAAGGAACGGGACAGAATTCGGCCATTGCCTTTTTGAAGGAACCATCCCGGCATTCGCTTTGGGGAAACCATGAAAAACCGAACCTGGATGGCCGGAATGGGATTTGAACCCGCATCCTCCCGAATGAGAAGCCAGAGCTTTACCGTTTACCCACTATGCTCGGCGCCGAAAATCACTTGACTGTAATGCTATCTATCAATAAGACCAGAGAACGGTAAGAGAGCAAGACTGGGTTATCTCATTAGCATCTATGGTTCCGAAACTTAAAAGCTTTAAATAACCTGGACAGCGAAAGATTTATGATTACTGCGTCGTAGGCTGCAACAGATCCATAGCCACGAGACAGCGCCTCAAACTTGATCGAGTAATGCGACTTCCTTACAAATATCAGCTACGATAGGAATCTTCAAATAAAGGGCGGACTGGTGTGTTGCCATTATAGAGGTGCGAGAACCGAAGGCAGCAGTGAGAAACCGAAAGATAATCCACAAAATGTTCACGACTCAATGGAAAAAGCGACCAACCAAATGCGGAAACTCTTTACTGTGGACAGGCAACCGGATAATTCACAGAAATGTTTTGTTTACGCAGGCACAGCTTTGTCTTTTCCTTCTCAAAAATATTTTATGCCCTCGTCAATTTGCAAGCGCGGAGAGTCGTTGACGTAGACTAACAAAGGGACGGCCGCTTGCTCACCCGACACTTCCCGTGTCGTTATTTTGGTGTCGGCGCTGTGTCATCCCTCCCTGTATTCACTACCACGCATTATTTAACAGGGCAGCACGAGTTATTGGAAATTTCTGAAGGCTTCCCTCGGTGCTTTTTATTGGCGTCGCTCGAAATGAGTTTGCGTAATGACTGAGGGTGCGAGGCCCGGCGAAATGGCCTCATTTGCACTGCCAGAACATCTACGCACCCTCAGCCACTTGCAGCCTTCAACATTCGCAACTCCAGAAGCCCATCCCACTCTAATTATAGTTTTAGGTCTAATTAATCATTATCCACAGTTTCAAGCCAGTGGCCTGGTCTGGTTAGCACACAGGACTATCCAGTTTCGTCTGTCTTCCCACCAACACTTTGTCACCACCTTGTTACAGTCCAATCATCTCCTCTATTATTTCAGAAACCTACCCTTAGTTTTTATTTGCGCAGTGCACCTTGTATAATCACGTCTTTTCCGATAGTCATAAAACTATTTGAGTCTGTGCTTTCCTGCAAGGTTTCCTGTTTCGTTATTTCTCTAACTTTCTCATTTATTATTCTGTCCGTTCTTGTCATGCGTGTTCTTTTCCTGAGATATTTATTTCGCCTTCATCATGTCTGCTGTTAAAACTTTATTTCTAAATGCTGAGGACTGTTGCCTAATTTTGAATAAAATATTGCTTTAGCCTGTCAGATATATCCAATGGGCAGTTTACAGGACAACAAGACAAAATTTCACACACCTGCTGTAATTACTACTTTAAGTAATCCGGGCCAAAGATTTGCTTGAGTATGTTGAGATAGTTTGGGACCTACATTACGTCAGCACACAGGAAGAAGATTGAGGATGCAGGAGGTGCAGAGGAGGGTAGCAAGATTTATTTTATGAAAATTACCACTGAACACAATCAGCGACTGATATGATGAAGGAGATGGGCTGGGATCCATTGGAAGACAGGAGGTGGCATTGAGGGTGCTTGGAGTGTATTAGGCTATTGTTAATAAGGACTGGAGGGATGATGGTGATCATGAACTAGGACTATATTTCAGGCACAAATGAGTGGGGAAATGTATTTAGTAGGCAAGGGACTCGGAGACTGGAATAAATTGCCTAGGAGTATGCCGAACACTTTACCTTAAACGTTAAAAGAATTTAAAGTAAAAATTCGTCAAATGCAGAAATAGTTGTGCAGGAAAATTGTCCTCTTCGTATGTATGTCTCGTATGCAATTTGAAAATTTGTCATCGATTGTTTTTCCGCAAGTAATAGACATAATTGGGATATGAAATGAACCCCTTGCACCGACTGTTTGGTTGGTGAAACTTTTCAATATTAAGCGTTTTAGTGAAGGATGACATTAATGGTTTTTCTATATTAACTGAAGAAAACAACTAATTTGTCAGCATAAAATGGCCAAAAAAACCGGGTTACCATTCGTCATTGTAAGACATGTTCAACGGCTACTTATGAGAATCACTTTCTCTTTGCGATAAAGACGCGATGCTTAAAGTTCTTTGAAGAAGATTCCAAAGATCAGAACAAACATCATGCTGAATGCACGTTAACGCTTCACAGCACCTTGGCGCACAGTGACGCTCATTTTTCACATTACCAACATAGCTTGTAAATGTACAACTACACATCATACTACAATTACGTATTTCAGTGGGGTGATCAAATAAAAGCAGATACTTAAAAAAAAATTAAACCTCTCAGGTTGCTGTGATTTTGTTTCTTCTAATTCTCGCAGCTGCATTATAAATGATTCATGCAGTTATTGTACATCACACCACAGAAGAAACAAGACAAGTATGACATAACAGTTAAGTAATACCACCTTCGCTCGTAATCGGACTTGAACCTGAAATGCTTATGCCTTGAGGCCAGAATGATAAACTGCAGTGACCTTATTTTGGTATTCGTCAGCTTTTTTTCTTAGTGAGAGTAATTGGAAGGCCCCGTACACAATCAGCTTCCGCAACAACACCCACGTCCCACGTCAGTCGGATTAACTTGTTGCACAACGGTTTAGTGTGAATCGAACATGTTCGAAAATGTTTGTGTAATAAGCACTGATACGCAACAAGTAGAAACGTATATCGCTGTGTTTGTCAGGCGGGTGTTCATATTGCAGTGGCTGGCCGATGTATACGATGTCAGTTGGTATATGCCAGAGTTATGAAATTTGTATATATTTTAGTGAGTCCTGATTTGTGTATTGAGTTAGGGGCCGTCCGTTATTTACATGATGTGTTTTTCCTTAAATTTGGACCATCCCCCACTTGTTGAAATTTGGTAAGATGTGGTGGGATTCCTCCTCACATGAGATTTACCTCATACTTCTAATTTTTAAATAATTAAATTTTTTGATACGTTCTAAATACACAAGCATTAATACTGATGTCTTCTATGTACTACATATTTTTCTGTGAAATAAGACGAGAAAAATGATTTACAAAATTGACGTAATATTTTTATTGACCTCCTCGCTCCCTTTAAATGAGATTTTCCCGGACCCTCCCTCCCCTTCACGCAATAAACGGACGTCCACTTATTTGTTTCGAGTGCCTTATTTAATAATAAAAAAAAAAATCCGTTTGTTGTCCTGTATGTATGCTTGTTTGTACCATTTCTTCCTATTATATTCAACGAAACAAGAAGGCGGTTACAGATACTGTATAAAGAACATTTACCCGGTAAGAGCATCGAAGTATACCAACCACTCTACTTTTGTTGAACGTCTTTTAGATAATGACTATTCTGCCACAAATATAAACACAGACATGAAAATCCTAACAGTTAACACACCAGACGTAATATTCTCACTTAAAAAGAAAACTGTCAAATACAAAAGTCAAAAACCACGGGAAAACATGTATTAAATGAACACTTAAAGTTAACTAATCAAACCTTATTCAAATTAATAATTCCAAAAAACACACAAAACAGCAACAAATACACAGTTTCCAACAGCACACCAAACCGTAAGATTACATCTCTACTCATTTTTTCTTCCTCTCCAGTACATATACATACTGAATTAAACAAACAAAAAAACACACGATTTCTGACTACAAACTTCAAATTGCTCGCTCGACAAACATTATTGGAAAACGGTTGATCAAAACACAAAATCTGCTTGATTTCCATCACTCTGAATGTAAAATATAAACAGTGCAGCAAAAGTATTATAATTAACTGAAGCAAAGTGCTTAGATGAAATTGGCATCTTGGTTGAAGACTGCTGATCAGCTACTAAACCTGTTGCCAGAAATGTTACTGTAAATAATCTATAATCGTGACAATATAAGAAAATCCTGCGTGTAAAACATTTGTAAACTACATCAAGTCAATACTTCAGTAATGGTTCATGTTATACAGCCACACTTAGATCCCGTGATTGGAGAAAGCTTAAATTAATTTGAACTAGTTACTAGGAACTAAAGAGTCTTCATTGTACTGGAATGTTTAATTCAAATTTCGGTGCTCCTATCCTCGTCTCTGATTTTGTAATATAGCCTCGTTTGCTTCATATTCAGCGTGGCCACGTTATCTTTACATTTACAGGAATGGACTTGGAAATAAATATGAAATAGTGCTAGTCGAGAAAGCAAAGAATCCAGGCAGAGAAAGGTTTTAGATCAGGAACCCGATGAAAAGTAAATTTTAATCTATTGCGGACACAGTAACTACACATTGTGGTGGGTGCCTTGGTGGGCAAACCACGTTACAATTATTTCTCATACCTTTATGATGAATAATTGTGGATTTTTAATTTTAATTTATATGAAGGAGTGGAAATTTATTAATTTAGCAAGAATCTCGACGTTAGTTGGAATTTAGGAAAAATTGTCACAATATGACATTTATTTTCTGATCACTGGCGATTACAAGTCTGAGCGAATTTATCGTTAACATTAACACAAATCGGCAAAATCATAAAAGCAACGCTCAGAGTTACAATTAGCCGTCATGAGCAAGCAAACAACTGTATATTTACTTTTAAATATCTCAGAATCAAAATGCAAGAAATAATGACAGTTGGAACAATTAAAAATACAAGTTATGATGACCTCAAAGGTATCATAATACTGTGACTTTACAGTTAAAAAGAAAATCATGGGTGCCACGAATGAACAATATATCATTCGAAAATAACTAGTTCTGGCAAATTATGCCGCTAGCTCAGGGGTTTTTACAATTACAAAGTGAGAACATGGACCTATCCTCTCAAAGTCGCTTACGGGTTCTGTTTCACGGAATGCACAATCACATGGCTTGGTCGTAATCAATTACCATTGTAGTTCTGCGTCTGATGTCTGTGATGAGTGTAGCGGACCCACGATATGTGAGATTATCTCACAAGTCGGCTATAGGCATCTCTGGTCTGGCAATGCGCATGATCGCATTACCGGCTGTGTTGCGGTGATACGCTCGCTCCAGCTAGGCAAGCTGCAGTTAGCGAAAGAAGTCAACTTTCCAAGTTAACCTCAGACTGGTGCGATCGAAGTTAGAATCTAGAATGTCAGCTCCTCGCTCTTCGGTCCACGAGGAAACTTCTTGCTCCGCCCATTTGTAGTCTCGAAGCTCACATACAACAAAAATTCCCAGGATTTTGAGTTATACGCTCATTTTGATTGGACCTTCAGGTCGGCACCTAATGTCACGTGATATCCTCGATATGTGATTTGGCCAAAGAATCCAACAGAGGTCGGACATATTCGGCTAAGTTCGCCGGGGAGAGAGAACATTCGGGTTTCGGACGGCAGGCTTTTCCCGCTCGGTGAGTGACCCATCCCCAGGGAGCAGGGTGTGCGGTCTGGCAAATCCCAAATCCGCGACTTTTTGTCGCCAAGGCTCGGGAACACCAAGATTAGCTTCAAGCCTACATAGCTCAATAATTCTTGAATATTCGCTTTGCTACGATACACTGTATAAGTTCACCATTTCATTACAGTCCTCACTTGGAATCTTGCGTACTTTATAAAATTACAACAAAAATCTATTCACGTGGTCGCCCAAGATTTATGTAAATTACTCTTATATTATTACATATATAATAAAAATGCACCTTGTAACGTGGCGACAGCGCGGCTCGTTACAATATGGCCGGCCGTTGGTGAAAAATGAAATTATGGTACAATAATTTTATTTTTAACTACCTAATTCTATCTCCATTGTGACTCAACAAAAACTTAAGCATTTTTATAATTACATTAATTTTAAATGTGATTCCAATAACCATCGGTATTCCTGCCTTGTAAGGTGAATATATAACGGGAGCATATGTCCTTTTGGCCGTCTTACAATTCTTTACAAACAGAAGCACGTGAATTCAGGTAGCCTTCCCAAATACAAAGTTATATTAAACACAATACTAAAATATACATGAAAAGAAATTATTTACATACATGTTTAAATAATAATAATCTTGAAAATATCTTGTATCAAATCTTATCATTAAATCACTAAAATGAAACACATTAATAAAACAAAACATTTTGAGACCACTTATGCAGAAAGTGGTGGAACTATACATTGTATTTACAATTTAGCGTGATGTTTTACTCATGTGCATAAAAATAATTCTGCCTTCAACAAACATCCATAAAGATGCTAGAGGTGAGCGTAAAATATCTCATTACATTGCGCGGTTTTAATCTCAAAACAACGGAATAGTTTAGTCGGATTCGGTGACGTGATTTTCGTCATGACCGACGGTTAATTCAATAAGCATTTCAGAGAAGATGTGCCCGTGTTCATGGTCAAATATCACTAACTGTTATCTTAGATTTTAATGACGCGGCATTTATTTATAATTCAACGTGGTGTGGAATGAACGATGTGAGTACATGTTTTCGTTTGTTACGTAAATTATGAACCTTACTGGTTGAATGTTAGGCGGTCTCCTAATTAGTCTTTCATTGGTCGACATCTCTAACTTTTAATAAACCATCTGTGAAGTGATTGCGAATTTCATGGCGAAAGGAAATTGTACTTGCTCATGGGTATATGTAATGGAATTTCTATAAAATTTACCATTCCCATATGAGACATTATACACATTATGCGGTTTGACGTGAACTTTTGTCATCGTCAACCAAAGTCGCTGCAGCATCTCTGGCATACAAGCGGACCCAAAATATCCATTTGGCACACAAATTGAAAGGATAATGAATAGCGTAACTATCATTCCTCGGTAATATTACGATTCCTTCACAACGGGTCTATTGATGACGAGATTATCTCGACATTCAAAGAATAAATTTTCTCTTTTATTTAGGAGTTGTTATAATCCTCTTAACACGTCCGTCTACTCCACGTTTTAAGCCGAAACTCCATCCCAGTTAGCGAATATTTTCCTTTTAAACCCTTATTCTTCTTTAGCTTGTATGAAAAAGCTGTAAGCTTTGTGCATTGAACGGTCCGATCTCAGGTTTTCCGATTGCCAATACAAAGCAATTTTGAGATCTCACGCTAGCAGAATACTATGAATTTATCTAAAGAGAAAATATAAACCTTGCAATTATTTTCGTTGAGTGCACACAATTCTGAGCAAAACATGTGCCGTCCGACAATGATTGATCTAGTTTACGGAATACTATACAATATACAGTAAGGGTACGCGAAATACCGCTAGAACGAGGCGTGAAACTTTTGTTTTCTCTCCCATTCATTCTTGGGTATTCGCTACCTGCCAGAATTCTAGGAACCTGCCGGTTGAGTTCAGCTGCCTAGCTGCGCTAATGACCTCAGCTGTTCGATGGTAGCTGTCCCCAGCTCTTTCGAAACCGTTACTTTGTCACTCTGGCAACCGAATAAGGCCAGAAATATAGCAGGAAAAACGTCGATATCACCAATAATCTTATTGTTCACGTCTTCACCATCTGTGCATTTATCATATACAAAATTCCTTTTCAATTGAAGTTAGCATCAAATATAATTACCTTAACTTGCAAAGTTAGCTGAATTATTGAATATATCCCGTAAATAAAGTTTTTCCCTTTAGCCTTTATAAATGCAGTCGCCTTTAACTTTTTGCTCTTCGACCACGCGCTATCGTCAGCAAAATAACAGCAAGGTATTGTGAAAACTCTCCTGTATATCTGTAATCGTTCCAACTTAAGATTCCTAATTTCTGTGATGACCAACACAATTTAAACAAATCTTTCTGGCAAGGTTTCGTGTTCTATAGGGCATTATCTATGGCACGTTTGCCACCCTTTACAGATACACGAAAACCAAGAAGTAAATTTCGTTGACGAGATAACTTGCGATCTTCGATCAACACAGACAAAGCGATATTACGCTCGCTGTACACTTCTGCTCAGAAAAGATATAAGCAACTACCTAAGGTAAAACGTTACATCGAACTCATGCATCACCAAAATGTTTGAAACCCTTTTCGTTTATGTCACAAATACATCTTAGAAAGCATATCACAATATTTGTATCGCTGTCCGATCCATTGTGATTGCGAAGACAATAAATTGTGCTGCTAATGGCGCTTCATTCTTCCGCGGGTGCGTATTAATTTATCTGGCTCAGGAAAACATTTAATATTTCAGGATTTTTATAAATCAAGTCCAATTAACAGCGTGAAAGTCAAAAGTGACTATTAATATTTCACGTGGACAAAATAAAACGTTCGGAATAGCGAAATAAGCATTACAAATTCCGAATATGGAAATATCCTAAATAGCTTTAACTGTAAGTGCAAATTTGGAAACTGGAATTTTAATTTTCCGTTTATCTAATCTTTCCAGCAAAACAGACGGTTTAGACTAGCGAAACCGGCATCGGCGTTTTTCAAGCATGATTAATTTCGGTAAGGCGTCTAACCTAAACGAATGTGTACTGTACATTTAATTTCCCTTTTTTTATGATTCAAATCGGTCAATTCATAGTCAGCCTTTTCGTCAACGTATTTGGCATGCTACACAACTTGTTGAACAATGCCTATAAGACGAATTTGAGACGTCCATGGATTCTTTTTATCACATAATTCCTTTCGGAATACACGCTCATCGCATATTTATTGAATGCGATAAAACGCTGATGCGAGGCGAGAAACGTTTGGCACTCAGTGATGACCCTAAGTCCAACATCTGCGCTCCCTAACAAAATTCTCGGAAGACGCATTGTGCTAGCGGATCCCTTAGCCTTGCTAATGGGCTCAGCTGACGACCAGGTACCTGGTTACAACATTCTCGTCTGTCTTCCCTTCCAGCTGATTTCATTGATCCGCCAGAATTTAGTTTCTGCAGCAAAATACTTGTCTTTTGACCTGAACGGGCACAGAAAAATTTCCCGTTGCTTTTCGATCATGGCGGTGTATATGCTATCATGCCTTTCTGTTCCATGGATACTCAAACCGAAACGCTTTACACAAGTTTTCCGGAACTGCGCGTCTGACCAGACGCATTCCGTACTCACAACTGCGATCTGCAGTGACTTTTGCACTGTATCAACGCTTTTGCTGACACTATGCTCAGTAATCTGCCGCGTCACTGTCACGTCTTCGAGCAGTGTCCGATTGAAAATTTGTATTTCCGGAACTGCTTCGACCATACAATCGACAGACGTAATGGTGGAATGCCGCATTCCTCAGAGTTTACCAGCTGTTGGTCTGTATTTTGGGTTGGCTCTACTTGTGCAATTTCGATCCATTCATCGGTAATCGCGGCAGTTGTACCTCTGTGTGTTTTTGTGATTCAGAATTTTTCTTTAATCCCTCCTTTTGTGGATCAACTGGCCCGCTTAAGTTATTAAGCATATTGTTCATCAACTTCTCTTGGGAATTAAATCGTGCATCAATACTCTGCTTAAGCGAATCCCAATTTCTCTTATTTTCCTCTTCTACTGAATCAAAAAGCTTGTTTAATTCCAGAAATTGCCTGCTTGATTCCTGCCTTTGTGAATCAAATTGCTGCCCTATTGCAGTCAACATGTTTAGCACTTGCTGTAATGATGGGGGTGGTGACTCTACAGGAATTTGGGCCATTTGTTGTGTCTGTTCTGAATGTGTGGGCGTATTCTGCGTCATTTCACCTACAGGTGACGGAAAATTTTCCATATCTTCCTGTGGCGACAAAGTAGACTGCGAACTATATGAGTGGGTCGGAACTTCAGAAATTACGTTCCCCTCCCGTGCATCCGATATTTCGCATTGTTCCGCTAACTGAATCGAATCGTTCATGATTTCGAGAGAGTTTTGCTTATCAGACTGATCATCCATATCAAAACCTTTTATTGTACGGGATCGCAGCTTCTATGAACACACAAACAATGAATTTACACCGCAATGTGCAATGACGAAAT
>JARYHS010013630.1:341368277-341427539 GCA_031002005.1 Vandiemenella viatica
TTCTTTGAAAAGATGAACTGATATTTTTCTAAAGTTAGCCTTGAATTTGTCAGATGAGGTAGACCAATTCTTCAAAGTTCACACCGAGCTAGGTGGATGAGTGGTAGCGTTTGGCCCTGGCATACCGGAGGACTTGGGTTCAAACCCCGTCCAACCATTCAGCTTCAAATTTTATCTGGTTTGCGAAATCACTCCAGGTGAATGACGAGATTGTTCCTTCAGAAAGACTATGGTCAAATTCTTTTTCCGCAATCCTCTGCTGCCTCTAATGACTTCAACGTCTACTAGGCGTTAATCGCGATGCAAAAAAAAAAGAATAATGATGATAGAATAAAAGACGATAATCAGAGAAAGAAGAAAAACTGGTAATTAACAACTGCCGTCCTCTCCAGTTGAGACCGCAGGCGAGGGGACTGCCAGAGGCCCCGGCTCGAGCGCAGTTATCGAACTGAAGTCGCTCTTATGCTTTCGCAGGTTTCCGTCACAGAATAAAAAACATTTGACGCTCTGACGCTCAATATCCATCATGAAAAAATACCAGACATTATGAAAACTCCGTTCCAACGCAGTTTTGGCAATTAACTATTCTTGATATAGTACAATATCGATTTCAAGTCAAGGAATCAGAATTTATAAATTTTGTGGAAAGTATTTTTTTTTTTTCACTACATGTTAGCCGTATACAGCAAATCTGCGAGCGATAGAATATCCCTAATGCTTTGATAAAGAAGAAATTTTAAAGCTCGCGCTATAAACATTTATTTCACTCCACAAGTTTATATTTTTCCACATGATTTCAAAATGAGCGAAATCTCATATAAATATTACACAGCTCATAATTAACGGGATATGGAACAAATTATCTGAATACAAACTGACACGCAAGTGTCGAAACCGGTATTACAGATTTTCTCGGTTTCAGTGTTGGCTTAGAAAGGAAAGTTCATGATGGATAGGGATAAAACGTTGTCAGACGACATTTTATAAACCAATATTAAGACTGGAACAATCCTATTATTTCCTTACAGATTTGTGGAAAGGTAATTATCTGTTCGTCATCGCTGGTTTATGGATAGTCATAAAAAAGAAAAACAGTCACTTTTAAATTGTGAAGCTACAGAAAGATTTTGACATTCAGATAGTCGAGCTATCAAAATGATAAATGATTAAGATGGATAGCTGTTTCAGACATCTGTTAACCGTGGATAATGTTGAAGGAGAAAATTGGAAAGGAAGACACTGTTAAGAGAACGTTTAATTAATAACGTATGTTAAAGTTGTTACTTCGAAATGAACAAATTAACACAGAATACTATGGTATGTATGAAACGCGTCAATAGATTAATGAATTTAGCATGTTGTAGCACTTAACCTGAAGAGATCATCCTCTTGATGGCCGAAATCGATTTTGGATATCTGAAATTTCGATTAACAGTCTGAGATATGAAGAATAGTTTTCACACTATTGGGTTGTCTGCGATTCGATCAAATAAAATAAAATAAAAACACAACTTCACAAATCTAAGATGTAATTGAGATAATACGGAGGAGGATTGGAGGCAAAGAAAGGGAACGAATTCGGCCATGGCTTTTTGATGGATTTGCCTGGAGTAATTTTGGAAAACGATGAAGAACAGAAATTCGGATGGACGGAAGTGGGTTCGAACCCACGTCCTCCTGAAAGCCAAGCCCGAGCATTATAGTTCGCCCACTTTTTGGTATCCTCACTTACTTACAAAATTAAAGAACGCATTGAGCATGAACGAGGAGTTACTTGTTTAGCTACTTTGCGTTCATAAACATTCAACAAGCGAGAAAAAACAATGTTCTCATGCCTAGTAATACACACAAGGTTACACGCAGTGCTGCCATTTCTACGGATTTATCCGTTGATCTACGGATTTTTATAAAAAGTTAGGATTTTCGGATTTTGTTACAATATCTACGGATTTTTGCTACTGTTTACTATTGGTTGATTTTTCCTCATATTGGTGTTTTGTTAAACTTTGGCGTATGGTGTTAATGCATTACAGAATTGTCAATAATTGTTAATCGTTTCCTTGCAACCGATCGTGTGAACCAACGATTGAAATAAGACTCATATTTTGTTTGTTTATAGATTTTATAGATCTTAAAACACCGTAATACAAGAACTATCGGCGCAGACTTTATGCTCGGTGACACGCTCGTTGGCACGGCTTGCAAAGCAGTGCCTTCCGAGAAGGATTAACCAATATCCGAGGTTAAAAGTGTTCACGGTATTTAACATTTCCTGTTTCCAAAGATATGCTAACTTTAATCTCAATAAAGAAATTAGATCATTTTCCCCCTTCCCCCCCCCCAAACAAAAAAAAAGAAAAAAAAGTAAGCACAGCAGCAGCGATAAAAGTGACGATGTATAAAACATGTTCAGAGAAATTTCTTACTTTCAATGTAGAATATTATTGTATTTAAAATTTAAAGATCTGTAAATAAAAAGTATTCTTAATTTTGATTATCTTCAATAATTATTGTTTTAGTCTTTTAGTTAGCGAGTCTCCGGATTTTTGTACCCAATCTACGGAAATTTTAGTGGCCATCTACGGAAATTCAAAGCCAAGAGGCTGGCAGTACTGGTTACATGCACAGTAGTTTAGCGTTTGCTTTCTCTTTGTTTACTTATGATAATGCCCCTCCTATGGTGATAGTAGCAGTAGATTAAGCGTTGCTTCTTCATTCCGAGGGACTCAGGTTCGCATCCCCGTCCAACCATACAGGTTTCGGTTTCCATTATTTTCCAGAATCACTCAACGCAAATGTCGGGATGTTACCTTAAAAAGACCATGGATGAATTCCTTCCTGTTCCTTGCCCACAATCCTTTCCCGCCTCTAATGACTTAGACGTCGACAAGCCACAATGCTATAAGAAAAAAATCATATGTGGACTTTAATTTGCTTCTTAAACCTTCTAGGTTTTTTTTTGTTCTTGTTGTAATTAATTCGTATTGAATTCTGATTAATGTTCTCAACTACGCTTGCCTTCGAAATATACGAATACCACTGATTTATGTGTGGTTTCATGTTACATTAATTTCTTCCTTACCTCTTGTCACGTGTTTTTTCTTAAGAAATGTGTTTAGGACGCTTTCAGAGGAGACTCTTACAGCTGGATTCCCTGAGTAGCAGCTGCCGTGGAGGAGCCGTAGATACGCGCTTCCAGGGCATAAGGCGCCGCAGCACCCTACACTGAGTCCCGAGTCCTTATCAGCGACAAGGGGAGGAGAAGGCTGGCTTGCAGATACTGAAACGAGAGCTCTTGAAGTCGCTGCCTCCAATTTGAAAACACTAATCTTAGAAACTTTTATAGGACGAAGAAAAAAGTCTGGTATCTAGTACGTATGTCTTGTCCACGACGTGGGGTAGTCGCTATATGAGTCAGAGTACGGTATGTAGCCTGCAGCGAATCAAAGTCCGACTTGAAAAATACGACGGATTGAAAGAGGTCATGAATAATAACGTCGCAATACGATGAGAAAGAGACTTGACTCTATCGAAAACTGTTGAAAAACAACAGAACCACTCCTAAAACTGGTATGCAATGCGGTCATGAATCAGGTGCTTTCTCCAATAAGGCGAAATGTTTCTTCCTTCAAAGAGTAAACTGAATGTTCTGCGTTGCTATTTTACTTGTCAACCCTTCCCAAATCCGAAGAAAATTAACTGTGCGGTATTACCACCAGTATCTGATTTTGTATTTAAGCCTAATAATTGATATACAGTGACTGACTGTTGAAGCCTGTCTATGACAAAGGTAAATTCCAGTTATTGTATCCACCTTTTAATTCTGATTAACAGAAACTTTTACTATGATGATGTTTGATTAAACAAAAGTAAAATCATATTATAAAGATAGTAAGATGCCCAGACGCCTTCAAACAGTCTGTCCTCGTTTCTTGTTATGGGAGAGTGAAATGAATACTGAGTACTTTAACAGCAACGCATTTCACTATCCCTAAACAACATTGCGAATAGCAGGACAGTAATTAGTGTGTGAATAATTACTGAGAGCGTCAATTTAATATACTGTACACTGGCAGTTATTTGATTAAAACTCATTAAGAAAGGTTATGAATTTTTAGATGATAAATACTGCAGTATTTTTCTTGTGAATGTCTTTATTTCAACACAACAAATAAATTAATTACAAAATATTTCTCCAAATGAGATTTTAAGAATTTTTTGTGTGCAGGATAGTATGCTTTGGTACAACATCATTACCGCGGCGATCTATCTTTTGAAACCGACTATTTTGCGTTGTTCTGCAATATTATTTACGTGACTTATTACAATACCTGGTGCTAATGGACTGTCTCTATGATACAATCGGGAAAGTTACCTTTCTATTCCATCACTCTTTTAAACAACTTGTTTCTTATTTTGCCAGTTCTAATAAAAAGGTGTTATGGGTGCTAATTGACAATGCGTAGATCCACGAAATTCGTGTTTATTCTGTATCTTACACTAATCAAAACACGAATATTTTTTCTTTTACTGGAAGTTAAATATTATACTGTTATAACTCTTGTACTCTTGTACCCCCTTGGGGTCGATAGCAATTTTCTAGGGGTAGATAAATACACGGGGGTCGAAAAGGGGTCGATTAATATTATAGAAGATTAATTAAACTGTCTAGGGCAAAATAGGAAAGTTCCTACAAAAATCAGGTCAGTAAATAAAATTAAAGTTCATCCTCTCAATTCCCGTCTGTTTGCGAAGTTATGTGAAGTAAATGAAGAAATTTTCAACCAATTACATTTTCACAGTAAGGTAAGGTGGTTGTCGAGAGGTTTGCAGACGCTCGTATGAAGAGTTTCTTAGGATGGTGGATCCATCGCTATATGATAGTGCAAGAACCATCTTTTCTATTTGGCAGACCTTTATTCAAAATTTATTCATCTATCATAATTTTCTTATTATTTTTTGAGAATACAATAACAATGGAAAATATCTCCTTTTCCTGTTAATTTTATTGGCTGGATTTTGTAACATATGGAAACTGTAAATTTTTTCGTTGTGTTGTTATGCAGGTCTATTGCTTTGTATTACAAATGTCAAAAATGATTTAATGTTTTTTTTAAAAAAAAATACTTAATCTGGGGTCGATAAGAAGGTAAATATCGTGTGAAGGGGTCGACAGGATTAAAAGTTTGGGGACCCCTGGCTTAGATTGACTCTGACAGAGGCAGCTCGTGTTGATCCGAAATAATCTGATTTGTTGTGACATAAATTATCCAAACACTTTGTAAGTGGCCGCTTTGACATCGCACTGTAGAAAAACAAAGATTTATTTCTTTTCTCAATCTGATTTGGAATTGACAAAAATTTTCTTGAGATGCAGTGACCAGTAAGTGGGCCAGTCTTCTGGGATTTAGGTTTTTGAAGATGCTCTTAGGCGTTTGGAGGGGCTGTGTGGCTTGCTGGGGCTGGTCGCCTTTGCTGACGATTTGCTGTTGTTGATTGAAGGTCGGACCAGACAAGACATAGAAGATAAATCCAAGGTAGTGATCGAAGAACTTCAGGCATGGTGCTTGGTGGCTAAGCTGAGCCTTGCACCAAAGAAGACCCAAATGATGCTACTAAAAGGGAAATTGGAGCGGGATCCAATTGTTAAGATGAATAACATCACCATAAAAAGGAAGCCGACAACAAGATACTTAGGCGTCACTCTGGATGAGTTCCTAAACTTCGCAACGCATATTTCCGAGACGTGTGAAAGAGCTAAGGCGGTCATGCACAAATTTGTAAGCATAGGCCAGAGGAAATTCCATCTCCCGATCATCTTAATAAGAAGATACCATGATGCTATCCTGGCATCACTGGTAGGGTATGCGGCCAGTGTTTGGGCGCATAAACTACTGCAGGTGAAACCTCGTAAGGCGGTACTGAGAGTGCAGAGGAGCATTCTGATACGGCTAAGTGGTGCCTATGCTACTACATCTGCTGACTCACTCACAATATTAGTAGGAGTATGGCCGCTGGATCTCGAGATCAGGAGACGAGGAGCCATATACTGGCTGCGTAAAGAAAATCAGGCCAAGGTGCAGGAGATTGTGGGAGCAGTAGCACAATCTGTGGTGGAAATTAAAAACGCACTCCTCGCCGAATGGCAAGCCCGTTGGGACAGCAGCCAAACAGGCAGAAGATTATACAGCGTGTTTCCAAATGTACAAGAGAGGCTGAATCTTGGATTCTTTAATCCTTCACCTGGGCTAATACATTACATGACCGGACACGGACCATATAACCAGATGCTATATCAAAGAGGGTTGAAGGAAACCAGTGCATGTGAGTGTGGCGCAGAAGGAACACCAGAGCACGTCTTGTGGGAGTGTCCTGAAACGGAAGAGGTGAGAACAGCGGATGTTAGCGAAATGCGGAACATGCTAACACGGGATATAATCCTGGACGAGCAATTGTGGAGCAGGCTTGACAACCTATCAGACAAAGTGTCTAAACTACACAGGAAAAAATATCTGGACCGAGCAGTAGTCGGGCGGGGCCGACCACCTCCGGGACCCCAGCAGCTGCACAGGCGTGTCTAGGCGAATGAGAGCATTGTAGTTAACAGAATAGTGCGAGAACTTCCGGTAACCGGAAGTGATCCCGACGGGTCAACCAATCCGGTTCGGCTGGAAATGCCAGACGGACCAGGAATGGTTTACTATTTCCGGGATAATAACGGTGGAAGAAATAGTGTGGTGAATACAGAAAGATGTAAATAATAATAATAACAGTTACATCCTTCCAAGATGTAGCGTCCTTAGCTGGCGTACTACAACGTAAACATCATGTAATTGATAGCCAAAGAACTGTAAATGTTTACAAAGCCGGAGCCAGGTCGTGTTTGCCACGGAATTTACAGTGGTCAGCAGTGCCGATACAGCATCTAGCCAGCGAGGTTAATGCCTGACAGGCCGCGTGCGTATTGAGCACAAACTGACGCAAATAAAAAATGGCCAGTGTTTGTATTACTAAAAGGCATAAAAATTGCCCAATGGCATTGAGCAAAGATATGGAATGTTACCATACCTTAATATAGTTAAAAAAAATACATTTCAAAAAACAAGTCACAAATTAATAGCAACGGAATTTCGATAACACACGAACTGGTTCAAGGCTGTAAAAGCAAAGCAGGTAGTACTAATGTATGCATGTAGAAAACTGTGAAAATAATAACGCATGTATTGTAAATCCCAGTAGATCTGTATCTTAAAAATTGTTGTTAGAAATTCATTGTAATACAACCTGATGTAATATGATCATGTATTCACTAACCGACAAACAACTGTAAGCTCGCACTGTAATTGTCAAATAACTACCAATGTAAATATTGTAATTCCATTTACTAACTGACTCATCTGTAACGTATATTGTTTAATATTTAATAATTTATCATTTCGTATCAGTTACCAATTAGCTAAGTTGTAACGAGCCGCGCTGTCGCTACGTTACAAGGTGCATTTTTATTATATATGTAATAATATAAGAGTAATTTACATAAATCTTGGGCGACCACCTAAATAGATTTTTGTTGTAATTTTATAAAGGACGCAAGATTTCCAAGTGAGGACTGTAATGAAATGATGAACATACAGTGTATCTTGGTAAAGCGAATATTCAAGAATTATTGAGCTATGTAGGCTTGAAGCTAATCTTGGTGTTCCCAAACGTTGGCGACAAGACGTCGCGGATTTGGGATTTGCCAGACCACACACTCTGCTCCCTAGGGATAGGCGGTCAACAAGGTTACTCACCGGGCGGGAAAGGCCGGCCGCCAGAACAGAGTCGTCCCCGAACTTAGCCGAATATGTCCGACCTCTGTTAGATACTCTAGCCAAATCACATATCGAGGATATCACGTGACATTAGGTGCCGACCTGAAGATCCAATCAAAATGAGCGTATAACTCAAAATCCTGGGAATTTTTGTTGTATGTGAGCTTCGAGACTACAAATGGGCGGAGCGAGAAGTTTCCTCGTGGAGCGAAGAGCGAGGAGCTGGAGATTCTAACTTCGATCGCACCAGTCTGAGGTTGACTTGGAAAGTTGACTTCTTTCGCTAACTGCAGCTTGCCTTGCTGGAGCGAGCGTATCACCGCAACACAGCCGGTAATGCGATGATGCGCATTGCCAGACCAGAGATGCCTATAGCCGACTTGTGAGATAATCTCACATATTGTGGGTCCGCTACACTCATCACAGACATCAGACGCAGAACTACAATGGTAATTGATTACGACCAAGCCATGTGATTGTGCATTCCGTGAAACAGAACCCGTAAGCGACTTTGAGAGGATAGGTCCATGTTCTCACTTTGTAATTGTAAAAACCCCTGAGCTAGCGGCATAATTTGCCAGAACTAGTTATTCTCGAATGATATATTGTTCATTCTGGCGCCCATGATTTTCTTGTTTAACTGTAAAGTCACAGTATTATGATACCTTTGTCTGAGGTCATCATAACTTGTATTTTTATTGTTCCAATTGTCATTATTTCTTGCATTTTGATTCTGAGATATATTTAAAAGTAAATAGACAGTTGTTTGCTTGCTCATGACGGCTAATTGTAACTCTGAGCGTTGCTTTTATGATTTTGCCAATTTGTGTTAATGTTAACGGTAAATTCGCTCGGACTTGTAATCGCCAGTGATAAGAAAATAAATGTCATATTGTGACAATTTTCCTGAATTCCAAATAACGTCGAAATTCTTGCAAAATTAATAAATTTTCACTCCTTCATAAAAATTAAAATTAAAAATCCACAATTATTAATCATAAGGTATGAAATATAATTGTAACGTGGTTGGCCCACCAAGGCACCCACCACAAAGTGAAGCGGAAAAATATGCTAATTGCTTACATAAAACTTTCTTAGACTGTAAAATTGTAAACTGTTAACATGGTTTCGCCAGAAAACAGGTTTGGCCTGCCTCCTCGCGGGGACGGGAGACTGTGGAAGCTATCCGGTAATCCACACAGCTGAGAGGCCAAATTAACCAGTAATGAAACCATCGACACTGGCGGAACCCTTAATCAATTTAAAAAAATGTATGTAATAGGGCCTAATTTATTATCTAGATATTAGGCTGTATAAATGTGAGATAAATAAAAAAAAAAAAAAGTTACGTACTTCACTCTTTTCCGACGAAGAAATTGTTTTATTTTTTAAAAATTCGCAAATCACATCTCGAGTTGGTGCGAGTATTTTTAAGTATCGCGAGTTTTTACCATCGTAAGCTTACAAAACGATTGGGCTGTGAAATAACAGCAGGAAAAGCGCTTGTCAGATAAATAAAGAAGGAATATATAGATTGGCATTGTACCTGACGTAAGAAGACGAATCTACCTTCACAAAGGTTCCGCAAAGAAACATTTCAAGAACTGGGTGAACTTACCTATCTTACCTACTTTTGAAAGTGGTCGGAATTTTTTTGATCTTTTAGATTTATAATGCTGCAGTATAGGCATATGTAGTAATGGCATCGAAGTTACAGCTCTCATCACGAAAATAATCCTATATAGGTCAGGCCGTCTCCTTGCAGAGTTATAATTCATCAAAAATTGTACTTTTACTAATAAATGCGGAAAAATTCTAAAAATAATTTTTATTTTCGGGAACAACAGATTGTACTTTTTATTTGAAAATTTTACATAATTATTTTTCTTAAATAAAAACTAATTTCTGTTAAAGAAACGAATTAAATTACTTTCTACGCTTCAACCAACAAAAAAGCTAGGTTTTTTACTTTTTTAAAAAAGCTGAAAAAATTATGCTGCTTACTTAAAACTGATAAATTGCTACCGAATTTTTTATCAATTAAATAGGATAGCGTGTTGCTAAAAAGAATTTTACATGAATCGCTTGGTTGTTCTTACTGTGTAATGTAAAATTTTGTCGCTAACTAACTTCCGTTCTATTTGTGCACGTAAAAACTTCTAGGGAGAAAGTTATTGAGAAAATATTGAAATTACGAGGGTGGGCCAGAAACCAATGCACCACTTTTTTTTCTCAGCTCCCAACAATGGTGCGAATGCGAAACTTTATGGTTCAACATGGTGTCTGTGAGCGATATAGGTTACAAGCAGCGTGTTGTCGTTGAATTTCGCACCGCGGAGCCAGAAACGGTTGGAAACATTCACAAACGTTTATGTGCACTTTATGGAGAATCAGTAGTCGACAGAAGTACGGTTAGTCGCTGAGCACAGAGGGTGAGGCCATCTGAAAGCGGTTCTGCAGAGCTCCAAGATTTGCAGCGGTCGGGAAGGCCACCACAAGATGCAGCGTGCTGATGTGCTCATTCGCGAGGACCGACGCATAACGACTCGGCAGTTGGCGCTGGAGCTGTCAATCAGCAAAGGAAGTATGGGTATAATCGTCAGTGGTCTTGATTACGCAAAAAAGTGTTCGCGATGGGTTCCGCGCCTTCTTACGGAGAAACACAAAACTCTCAGAATAAACATTTCTTCTGAGTTGCTGCAACGTTTAGAAGCTGAGGGGGAAGCCTTCTTTTTCCGGTTTGTGACAGGTGATGAAACCTGGGTTCACCATTTTGAGCCCGAAACAAAACTGCAATCGATGGAATGGCGCCATCCTGACTCTTCACAGAAGAAAAAATTCAAAGCAACTGCTTCCGCTGGTAAGGTCAATGATCACTGTGTTTTGGGACTGTGATGGTGTCATACTCATTGATGTGATGCCTAGAGGCACCACCATTAATTCTGAGGCATATTTGAACACATTAACCAAACTCAAAAAGCGCTTCCAGCGACTTGGGCGCCATAACAACCCGGGTGATTGTTTGCTTCAACATGATAACGCACGCTCTCACACAAGTTTGAGGACGTTGGAAAACATCACCAAACAGCGTTGGACAGTTTTACCCCATCCACCCTATAGCCCTGACCTAGGTCCCTCAGACTTTCACTTGTTCGGGACATTGAAGAATGCCATTCGTGGTAGATATTTTGAAGATGACGAAGAGGTGATTCGCACAGTGAAGAAATGTCTTCGTGAACAAAACAAGGAGTGGTACCGCCAGGCCATACACGTTCTTATGTCTCGCTGGAGAAAGGCCATAGAACGGGAAAGAGATTACGTGGAAAAATAGGGAGTGTAGAAGAAACATCATTCTTTCTTGTTTATAAGTTTCATTGTGTTAAATAAATAATTGTTGAAGAAAAAAATGTGGTGCCACCCTCGTAATTTTTGCACTACCGATAGTATCTTCGAACAACACATCTTGTTTACTTACAATTCATTTGCGTGGATATAGCGCCCCGCCCGCCACCACCGCGGCAGCGCACCACTGAGGAAAACATTTCCAGTCCTATATGAAAATTTAATTCGCAACTTGTCTATTACCATTGTACACAGTGAACCCTGTCTGACAAAATCCAAAAGAAAACTTGAGAAAAGATGATAAAACAGATAATAGTGTAACAAACATAAGTGTCCAGTGAACTTTTAAACGGCTTTTCAGAAATGCCTCGACGTTAATAAGTGAAATTCAGGGAGTTTAATGTTTTCCTTGGCCTCTTTGCCTGGAAAAATATTCCTAATAGAATTTAAAAAAAAAAAATCTTGAAAATATCTGCTACGATGAGTTTAATTTCGTTTCTAGTTTCCAGACAGCTTGCGGATCTGTTATATATGATTCTGTTCAGGAACATCATCCATCGTTAACATAACTTACATAGGCAGCAGGAGACCTCGTCAGGATTACAGAATTACAGAGAAATAGAGTTAAAATGCTTCCAATAGCGCGCACAACCAGTCACTGCCATTCTCTTGGCTCTCAACCATAGATCTGTAAATTTTTGCTGCTGCTAGACTGTAAAAAGCGACATAATAACTAAAAGATGTCACATTTAGCCCTGAAAGAGCTCACCAGCTTGAAGTCGGCACTTAAAGAAATAAATTTTTTCATTCCACCAAAAAAATTCAGGGCATTGTATGTTGTAGTGAAAAATGAAATTACAGAATCTAGTAAGAAACTTATATTCATTCAGAGTCATAGTTACCAGATTTTTTCCAAGAATTTTA
The DNA here is from genome assembly GCA_031002005.1 of Vandiemenella viatica. Lineage (NCBI taxonomy): Eukaryota > Metazoa > Arthropoda > Insecta > Orthoptera > Morabidae > Vandiemenella > Vandiemenella viatica. Next base: position 341,380,358 of record JARYHS010013630.1, read on the forward strand.
TGTATCTTAGTCTGATGGAGGCCTAGGTATTTAGAGAGCACCCTTTCATATGCAAAGAGAAAAATCTATCGCTAGCAAAATATAACTTGATTCTACTTCCCTTCCTACAAAGAATGTATAAAAAAATTTCTCACGATGAAGAGTTAGCAAAGAAAACAATCACAATAAATTGGAAGTTTTGTTAATATTAACTCCTCTAAAATTGTATTTATAATTGTTACTTCTGCCATCCTCCTAAAGCCTGTAAACACTTAAGTCCACCTTAGAATTACTCTTATTTTAGGTCAATCGCTATGCGGAAGCATCCTAGACAGGGATGGCGTTGATATGCTAGATGGGTACGGGAGCTACCCTTGCCTACTACTCAACGGGAGCATCTTCCAGACTCTACGCACTAAGATAAGTTTACTGCGAGCACACACACCACTATCACACGTGTAGCAGTTCCGTGTAACTACGGAGTTACACTCCTACCAGAACAGAAACAAATGAGAGGATTGTGAAAGATATTTAAACTTGTCATCCGCGGTATGGGCATGAACGATAATTTTTATTTCAGATTGCCTCCAGATAATCTAACTAATAAGGGGAGGCCGGCAATTGTAAAATTGAAATTAAAGTCATACTGTGTGCAGTAAAAAAATCAAGGGCAGAGGCGTAACGTGCAGTAAAATGCGCTTCTTCCCCGTTGTCGAGAAAAACGGCACTGGAATATTTCGCTGCGTTCAAATACTTTCTATGTGAGGTTGATTCCCAGGGGCGCGTGGCAACTTTTTTGAAAAATAACTTTGTTTACGAACAACATAATGAAGCTCATAAGCGTCGGTTTTTTCACAACAAACGACATTTACAAAAATTATTATATGCATAGCTGTTGAAACTGATTGCGGATAATTATCTGTATATACATTTGAATAAATAAAAGAATTTGCCCGCAGCGAGATTCGATCGGGCGTCAGCGTGCTTATGAGACAGAGAGCTTACTCGCTGCGCCACGAATACCCTTAATGTAGAAAGTATTTGAACGCAACGGAATAGTTCAATGCCGATTTTCTCGACAGGGGCGAAGAAACGCATGTTACTGCTTTGTTACATTACACCTCTGGTCGTGAGATTTTATTATACCAAGTATGAATCGGAATTTTACAGATGGCGGCCTCCCATTGTGTGATGGACACGTAGATCTGTTCTGAAGCGACAGGGTTTTGTAAATTAATTCTCCATTACAACGTAAAATGGTGAAAAATGTTTGAAGGAGTGAAAAATTTATTTGTCAATGTGACTTGGAAAATTGTTTATGAATATTTAGTGGACTCATGGGGACTGCTGATACTGGTTACTTCCGAAAAATGACAAAAAGTAGAAGCGCGTGCAGCGTATGACTATCGGTAAACAATCCAGTGATCAGATAACAACATGTAACCACGTAGGCCTACTCAACACCTCAAGCGCCATCTGTGTCGATTACACTGCGACTGGCCGTATACTTAGTCGTCGGTTTGAGAAGTCTGAAGTTTCTGTACTCTTTTTGGAGCGATGCTCAAAAAACAAAGACTACAAATCAAGCAAATAGCGTTCGGTATTTCAGAAATAATCCCAAATGACAAACAAAATGTTGATTTTGTAAATAGACATAATGCGAGTTGGTCAGCCACAGCGACAAACGCTGTCAATGCACAGCATGCGCTATGCCTTCTAAAACATATCCATATAACGGCAACCAAACGCTAAAACATGTTGAATGAGTAAAGGTTGATCGCCAAATACTATTAGAAACCTGATATCAGAGTACCCTTGCTTAAGGAATTCAGTTACAGCTCTTCAACCTCTCAACAACAGAATACGACTCGTGATAATGTTTATGAAGTATGTTATTCTGGGGATAAAAACGGGGTGTCTATTCACAATACCTCTATAAGGCAGCAACAAGCATGCTGCAGGAGATTTTAACAGTCTACAATCTCATCTTCCCTAATCCATGATGGCGTCGCACTGACGAAATCAGAAAAAAACACTACCTTCAACAGAAAGAATTGAAGAAATCCAAACCCTTTAAACGGAACAATGCGTGCTGTCTGAACACCGCTGAGCAAGGTGCTTGGATTTAACACTTTCATTTACATCGCAGCCAACAGGCGACACCCACACGTAGTGTTGCCCAAATGCAAGAACAAGACAAGACTTGGCCAGTCTTGGTCTTGGTCTTGCATCAATACACCTGGTCTTGGTCTTGGTCTTGGTATTGCACTCCCGGTCTTGGTCTTGGTCTTGGTCTTGCAGCAAGAGTCTCGCAAGTCTTGCAATTACCTATTAGCCTGTCGCTATTTATTAAACGTTACTTTAGATATTAGAACAACGCAACAGAATAGGTATATTTTAAGCTTGAATTAACATAGCCATGGTAAAGACCAACCAAATTAATAAATGTCTAAACATTTCATGAGAAATTCAAAAAATCAACTGACACCAGTTGGGGTTTGAACCCACGACCTAAGCGATCAGTGGCGATGCTCTAACTAACCAACTGAGCTATCAACTGTGTCCCGCGGGAGTCAGTCTGTTTCTTAATAAACGTTTACATTTAATAATCTTCAATGTACTAAAACATGGTTTATACATATAGAAAACAAATTAATGACATTAACTTGACTGTATTTTAAAGAACATTATCTGTCTAGAAAGAGATTGATAGACCCTCAACTTATATGAAATGGAATAAAATAATTATACAATTTACTGAATTTACCATTTATTTCAATAAAAATACAACACAAATGAAATTACAGAACAGTACACAATAGCTGACATTACTGTTACTTTATATTAATTCTTTTGTGAATATATAAATGCAGTAAAAGAAAAGGATTGTGAAGCGAGTCTTCTTCATTATTTGTAGTGTCCTGCATTTCGCTCCTATGTAGCTTCCATAATAATAGGGAACATGCAGTTATAAGAATTATGGGTATTTTGTCATTAAAATGTTAAAAAAATATAAAACAAAGACTACAGAAACATTTTAATTTTGGTTAATATTAATTTTTTACAATAATTTCGATTTGAAGTTACTTGAAACGGAACGTATTTTAAAACACCAATCAACGTCTAGTGACGTCACTACTGTTATGACAGCTTATTGTTGTCAAAGAGAACATTGTTTTATTGAGAAAATTATTTGTATTTTTCAATAAAAATGGAAGTCAGATTTATAAAAGCGGACTCCAGGAATTTACCGAAAGTCAGTATAGATATGGTCGTAATTTTTTTGTCGAAAGTGCTGAGTATTCAAGTGTAGAAATGAAAGGGACTAAACTACTATGGTACGTATAAATCGCATTGAATTTTCCTATTTCGTTTAGCAGCTTCTATACATAGCTCTTATTTCAGCTCAACAAGGGAATCTTATGGCGATAATGCAATCGGCTATGTTCAAATTAAAAGAGATGGCGAATTGTGTATGGTAAAAAGTAGAGTTACACCGGAGCATAAAGTTCGCAAAGAAGGTTATCATGTTACAGCCATTATAAATGAAAGGGAAGGTTTAGTCCAGTCCTGCCAATGCGAAGATTGTGCCACTTCTGAAGGTAAAGTTTGTATGTTATTTATGGCCTATAAAATGTCATGCGGACAAATGGGGAGCAGAAAACTCTCATCGTCTCGCCAGAGAGTTCAGTTGTTCTGTGCTCTCACCACACCCCTAATTTAGCATATTATTATCACTAAAATCTTATTCCAGGTGGGTGTAAGCATGCTGCTGCACTCTTGCTATGGTTACACAGAAGATCTGAGTAGCCTGCACTTACATCTGTAACATGTTACTGGAAGAAATCAAATTTATCTAAATGTGCTTCTGGAAAATCTTTTATAAAAGCCAAAGAAATAGGTCACATTCCTGTCACTAACAGTTTCTCTCAAGTAAGCAGTTCAGTATACCTGTTTATTTGATGAAACTATAAATCTTTATAGAAAGAAAAGATGGAACTCACCACAAGATGGATTCGAACCTGCAGCCTTTGCCTAACAATGGCAATGTTCTATACCCCAGAGCCACCAAGGTTCTCACAAGCCGTGGCGGAATCCAACTTGTGGGGAATCTTTCTCTATACAGGTTTATAAGAATCTCTAAAGCGTGCATAAATGCTGTTAAATAAATAGTATCAATGAAATTAATAAATATATGTTATATGCTACAATAATAACCTCATATTTTTAGGTGGATATTCTGAGTGAATATATAAATGCAGTAAAAGAAAAGGATTGTGAAGCGAGTCTTCTTCATTATTTTGGAGAAGATTTACAAACTGTAAACATCCATAAAGTGTGTTCAAGCTTGATTGGAAAGTTGAACTCTTCACAAACTCTCCTTGAAATATTATCAAAGACAATGACCGCTGATATGATTAACATGGTTTTTTCCACCACAAAACGACAAGTTTACTTCCACAGCAACTGACAGGTCAGAAAGGACTTGACAGGAGTGACGTCATCGGCTCTGGAAGTCAGTTTTGGCGCGCAAATTTAAACTGTCAGTTTCAGACCGCCGTTTTGCGAGACATATTACCGTTTTAATTTTTTTAATTTATTTGTGGTGTATTCTGCATGAAGTTACTTAAAATGAAAGCAAAAATAAAAGTATTGCATGTTCCCTATTAATAAGGTAGATAACCTTATTGATTATTATTAAAAGCTAGATTTTAAATTAGTTTGTAACTTTAACTTTTGAAACTGTAACTTTTGAAATATTAAGAAAATAAACATCTTCTCGGTAACTTACTACATATAATTTGACTACGCATATTCTATATAGAATATTTTTAGTTTTTATTATTTCGATTTTCGATACTTCAATTAAGTGTCATACTTACTACATTTAATGTATTATTTTTTATTTACTTATTCAGACCGTCAATTCCTTCATCAACGAAAACGCACTGATAGTCATTTATATTATATCAGTACTTTACGTCTTCCTACATATTTTCTGCCTATTTTCTTCTTCAAAATTCTATGTACTAGTACTTTAAGTTTCGTTTGTTTTCTATGTGTCAATTTCTTGTATTATATAGGATAAGTATATAATTTATATTAAGCCTGTCCGGTCCACTGACTCTGGAGATTACTCCTCGAGTTAAAATTGTGCAAATACTATATATTCTTTACATGTAAATGAATATTTGCAAAAATATATTGTGATGCAACAGTCAATATATCAGTTTATTTATTTAAATAGTTCTCTTATATATTATTATATTCGGGCTCCTAAACAGTACATAAATTTTATTGCACGCTTTTTATATTATTCGATTACTATTATAGAAAATTTTTTCTCGTTTGAAGTGTATTAAAAGTGTCTACAATATTTATTAAATGGGTGACGACATATTTAAGCACTTTGTGTTTTAAAACCACACAGAACACATCAGAATAATGTATTCGTGTCCATTCTAAGCACCCAAAAACTTATTTTGTATAGAAAGTATAAAAAAAAGTCCAAACTGCAAGACGCAAGAGTCTTGCAGGCTTGGTCTTGTTCTTGCTTAAATCTTGCACAGTCAGTCTTGCTCTTAGTCTTGCTAAAATTAGGCGGTCTTGGTCTTGGTCTTGCAAAAATGCAAGACCAAGACCAAGACTGCAAGACCAAGACCGATTTTGGGCAACACTACCCACACGTATACCAGCACTGCAGTATGATCTCTGCGATGCGTCGGGAGTATAGTAATGATCATCATAAGTGCATGTTTGTTTCAGTAAAGGGTTCGGGGTATACCTGTAGTTTTAATATTTACAAAATACAATATGTTTTTGTATGGCTCAGCGCGCTGAACATACCTATACTTACACGCAGGGGCCGATCCCCTCAAAAGTATCAAGTAATTTTTGAGACTTTTTTTTTAGCTGTACGGATTGGAGGCCTGAGGAGGCTATAAAGACTACCCCCATGGCCGACTCAAGCCGATCTCCTACCTAAATCAAAAATCCACTGAAGGCAAGCCCCCACAACCAAAGTCCACTAAAGCCAAGCCACCCCCCCCCCCTCCCAAACGAAAGTCCGCTCAAGCCCCTCCCAAACCAAAATCCTGGATCCGCGCCTGCTTACACGGTTCACAGCCAGATGGCAACACTTAACTTCCCCCATTAATATTTAGTACGACCTAGCAGAACGTATACAATGCTTGATCTCAGCAAGAGCATGCTCCAGATTTGACCATGCCAACAATGAGTAAAACTCACGAAAGCAGCCGACCCCAAAACGGTGGGAAAAGTGATGAAGAAGAAGACAAAAGAGCGCTTTTAAGCTAGTCGGGAAAAACTAGCTAAAAGTAAATATGTTTGATTCGCAAGAATTTCTATTGCCAATTAAGAAACTGTTTTAGGTTGCTATCGGACGTTTACAAAAATCTGACTCCGTTGTACAGTTTATCTAGACTCACCGCCAACTGAGCCGTAAAGAAAGTATTATTACAGAACCGGCAAGGCAATATGCATTATTACTGCAGTCGTTGCGCCACCGAGTGAAAAGCTTGTTTGTCAATTTATTGGATAAAACGTACACACTTACCTGGAAACATATCTGATTACTGCAATAAAATAGAAGTATTATGAATGTGAACGTTAAAGAAAAAATGAATGGTCACTGTCTGTACACCTAATCAATAGGCGCATTATGCAGGTTTAGGTACAACTAGGGACTCATAGATGTCCTTGTTTTGTGTTAGGTGTCCGCTGTATTTTTCTTGAAGATGAAAGAGGCATTTCGTATAAATTCACAGAAAATTTGAGGACATATGCTGAAGGGCCTGACAGATCGCCCCTGCAGTGTAGGCCACTCGGCTGAGCGCAGGCACGACGCCGTTTGCCGGTCCACTGGCGAAGTTCGGGCGCACTCTGCTGGAAACTTGTATCACGGCAGACCGGCCGTCCAAAACAGCGATAAAATCCAGGTCGGCGCTTTCGATACCACCTACCGCTGCGCCGGACGGAAGCTTGTGGGTTTATACCACATAGTCTGAAATTCGTGGTAAAGGCTCTACTTTCCTACGGCTGTAAACGTGCGTAGTAACTTTTTCTAGATAATAACTATCATAAAAACAAGCAGCTAATAACAGAATGCTAGAACATCCACTAGTAAGAGAATGGAAGATGCGAAATCGGCTCTATAATTATAAATGTATCAGAAAATTAACACTAAAAATTCTTTTTAACACATTCCAATTCTCAACTAAGTTATCTATGAATAATCACGCTCTACTTTTTCTTTCTTAAACTAATAATAGGATGACGCCATGAAATTAAGAGCAGTGCCACCGGAAACAAGAATTCTGTTGGATTGCGAGAACGGGGAAAAATACGGTCGTACTTCTGCTAATATTTGCTAGAAAACAAAACCCTTTCACCATTCGCTATCCAGAAATGGGACAAAAAAGGACAGGGCTCCGTGTGCCTGCTGCATACTCCACAAAAGCTCAGAGTTTGTTCGTAAAAATAACAGTTCTTCAGTTTATTTATTTTTCTCTCTCCGAGATCTGCATTGGTCGACTTTTCCAAAGATACGTTTGAGAAACATTACCTCTGTTGAAAAAACAGTTTCACTAAAAATATCGAAGTAAGAGTAACTTGCTTCAAAAAAGTTAAGCATATGAACAGGATACGAATTTTATATTCTGATTGTAATTTCTACTTGTAGGCAAAGCTAATTCTAAACTACGAATCATAGGTCATATTTTGAGACGTTGTAATGCTCATACAAAGGAAATAGCGTACAAAATACTAGTGCATCCGCATTTGGATTACTGTTGTGGAATTTTGGATCCGCATCGCAAGGAATTGGATTGACACGTTAGTGAAAGTACAGAAGAGAGCCGCTCGATTCGTGACTGATAGTTACAGTCCTTACGTAACTGTCACAGAGTTGATACGTAGGTTGGGCTGGGATTGTTTGGCGGACAGATGACGTTGTTCAATTTTGAATTTGTTGGAGAATATTCGAAAATCTTTCATTTACGAGTGCAATGAAATACTTCTTCCGCCAACCTATTTAAGTCGCAATGACATGAGAGATAACATTAGACAAATAAGATGCCGTACACATACTTTTATGTATTCTTTCTTTCCTCGTTCTGTTCGGGATTGAAATGCACAGAACTAGGATTGGTGTTTAGCACTCTCAGTGCAGTGAATTGCAAAGTATAGGTGTACCGGTAGATGTAGACCTATCTCGTATTACTTGTAAAAACAAATCGATCAAGTGCGAGTTAAGCTTCGCGGAATTAGGGGTTGACCTATATATCTCATATGTAGTAAGTCAGACGGTAGTCTCTTTGCACAGAAACAAATGCCAGACACATTTCAAATTAGCTGACTCCGCTCCGTGGATCTCCAACGTCGCGCCACGTTGCCGTTCTCTCGCAGGCTATACGTAGTTCCCTATCACATCCATTAGGATACAATGAACTCACAATTAGAAGTAATTTCAGTAAAATCCATGGAGATATCAGGGAATACAAAACACGACTGAAGTCACGTCGCCCTGCCACTCATTCTAACATCTAACACCTTCAGCCCTACAGATATCTGGACAGCGGAATAGTCATCGTCAACACCACAGGGCATAGTGAAAATTACCAATCCCTGCTCAAAACTACCAGAATTCAACTTACCGCGGTCAATTTGGTGCAAATTAAATCGGATTAGATGTGGTAAGGGAAGAACTGCTTCAACTCTCCACGGCTGGGGCTGGACATATTCTCCGTACTGTGACTGCGATGACGTTTTACAAACTGTGTCGCACATTGTGCAGGACTGCCCACTGCGTGCCTTTCCTGGTAGTCTGGAAGACTTAAATTTGGCCACTCCGGAGGCGGCGGCCTGGTTGGAATGCCTCGGCGTCATGTTGTAATGGTTGTGACTGGAGATCCTGTCTCAGTGGCCGGCTGCGGGCATTGTCCGCTGAACTATGTGTATATTGTAGCACGCAGGATTGTGGCGTACTACAAAATATGTAAATATTTAATGAATATTTAGTAATTTAATTCTCCGATCCGCGTAATGGATATCCCAGGCTGCCATATTTTCTTAAAATTTATCTGAGTAAAGAGGTTGCTACTTGGAGGGGCAGAAGGGATTTTGAAGCTGGCAACGGTAAATTCTACCGATGGCGTGGGATGCTCCGAGCCTTTGTCCACCCGGATACAACGGCCAACCCCAAGGTAAGTGCATTGACCCTGCGCAATGTTACCTGAACAGCACAAGGGGTTACAGACACGCGGGAAAGGCCAGAGCGAATGGGGTGACTTCAAACCTCACGTGGTTTTGGGAAGAAGTTAGACATCCAATGCCGTATCATACACGGGGTCTACCGATGTTAATTCATGGCTTCCTTTTTCATGTAACAAAACTTCGGGAAGGAGTGTTTTGGGAAGAGAAGCAGAAGCGGCCATACTGGCATTCTGTGGTCAGCAGTCGCCGTGTCCAGACGTCATAGCGCAGAGTGGCACTATGCTGGAGGGTTCTGGCTTCGACCACAGGCTGGTCGTTTGATGCTGTCCATGGTGCAATTTACTGGTCTCCGCCACACGCCGCCGCTGCTGTTGCTGATGATTATGGTAACGTGTTCCATCGCCCATCATCGTTTCATGGTATGGAAAGACTTTGAAAAATCCGTAATCGACCCATGTGACAAGATCTCTGCTCAATTCCATTTTAAAAGCTAGCTGGCAAATAACCTCATGAACTTTAAAGCTCCTTGTAAATTCAGTTGAGCCTTATTCTTGTTCATATTTTAATTCAAAAGGCGCCTAAGGGATTTTATCCACTATACATATAACATATTATTGTTGGCTTGTGGCCACGATGTTATCATGTAATTAAATTTATGAATGAAATATTTAACATTTAGTTTATGTTTGCTATCTTCAGGCAGATTGTAAAGCCGGATAGTGCTTTTGCTTGCAGATACACGTAATGTCTAATGTAACGTTAAATGTATCCGGCTATGTACAAGCCATAGGAAAATAATAAATTCAGCATTTTATATATTTTATCAACAGTAATCAAGATCCTTGCTATCTAAATATTAATTTCTTATTAAAATCAAGAACCACTTTAACATTAAAACTTAAAGTAACGGCAATCACCCCCCCCCCCCCTCCCGTTACAATATATATGTGTGTTTACTTTGAAACAAGATTGTTCATTGAATACAGGATAATTGTTATTGAATGCTGTAAATGTCATATAGCATCATACGCAAAATAAAATAAATAAAAAAAAATAGTATTGATATATGGCAAAGTAGCCTCAAAATATAAATATTACCAGACAAACAAAACCTTTTAAACTATATTAAAGCTCATTCTTTTAGTATTTGCGTTTATATACACGATATGGTCGAAACTGGGATAAATTTGAAGTTCTAGGTAATAGGGTTTATGACAGACCTCACAATAAAAATGAATTAGAATTGACAACTTTGCCTGTCACATGTTTATAGTCTAGCGAGAAAGAATCAAATAAATGTCTCAGTCCTCAACTTAACTGTCTACCCCACTCGCAGACGTAGAAAAAAATTTACACCTCCTTTACTACTGTGAACCCCCAATAAAATTCTGTTTAAAATATGATATTCAGCTTTGGGGTGAGAAAACATACAACATTACAAGTTTGAAGTCTGAAATTCATTAATTTCATGTGCCAAAGCCTATGACAGATTGTGTTTCCCTTTGTGAACTGAGCACTTAGAAGTTGCAGCTGCCCCAATCCAGCACACATCAAACGTGCTTTATTTCTTGCGATTTCGTACTATCTTATTTGCTACCTACCGTCATAGTGTAAAACACAATATTGTAAATTTCTTAAAGTAGGTATGAATGTTGCGTAGACCGCATTTAACGCCAGGATGTGCCTAACCACTACTCCTTAGGTTTACCGCGTTATGTTAAACAGAGTAGGAATGCGACGCAAAATTAGAACTGATTATCGTGATTCATTAGCGAAATTGTTTGCTTTTTTTTTTTTTTTTTTTTGTAACTGCTTTACGTCTCTTTTTTAACATCGAGGTCTTTAGAGACGGGAAAGGATGGGGGGCAAGGAATGGGAAGGAATTCGGCCATGGCCTTTTGAAGGAAGCATCCCGGCATTTGCCTGGAGTGATTTGGGGAAACCATGGAAAACCCAAATCTGGATGCCCGGACGGGGATTCGAACCGCCGTCCTCCCGAATGCGAGGTGAGAACGCTAACCGTTACACCGCCCCGCTCGGTGAAATTGTTTGCAGTCCAGTCCTGTCACGTGCTCGTTTCGGTTTGATTCTGTTAGTCGCTTAATAATAGGGTATCAAAGAGATGACACAATTCAGCTGAAGATATTATTTCATTTAAGCTTCATATACGGTTTTGCAAGATGTGGATTAAGTACATTTCAAGTTGCGTGTGCACTAATGTATCTGGTGGTAACATTGCTATTTATAAACAAAACTAGCTCGTACGCACGACTTCGTCCGTGATTGCAAAGAATTTCGAATGATAGCTACTGACATGCTAGCATCTTAATGCACGATGGGAGAAGCTACTACTACACACAAACACCAGTGATCTGTGCTATGTAGTTGTGTTTGCAAAGTTAAATAAAAGGACACACACGTCTTTGGTCGAAATAACAAAATACCCACGGTCAACCATTTTCAACCACCATATATCCCACGTTCCCACACATACCGACATGTAACCACCAGAGTACACGATGGAATACTTGAGGCTACAATCACACACAAACACCAGTTGACTGCGCCAGGTAGTTCTGATGCAGAATGAAATATAGGGGCACATTTGTCTATTCTGATATCAGATTGACCACTTTCAAGCATCATATCTACCACACCCCTACAGCTACCGACATGCAATCACCACAGTGCACGATGGAAGACTCCACTCTACTACAACACACAAACGCCAGAGGCCTGCGCATGGTAGTTCTAGCTGTAAGTTGAAATATATGGATACACCCGTCTTTGGTAGAAATACGAAAATGTCCATGATCGATCACTTACAACCACCATATCTCCCACACCCCTCCTCCAACTACCGACATTCGGCCAACGTTGTGCACGATGGGTGACTTCATGCTACTAACACAACACCAATGGTCTGCGCAAGGTAGTTTTGGCTGAAAAGTGAACACACGTCTTTGGTTGAAATATGAAAGTGTCGCAGGTCGACCACTTTCAACCATCATATCTCCCACACCCCCCGTAGCTATTAACATTTAACCACCATACTGCACGATGGGGGACTCACACATGAACACCAGTGGTCTGCACTATGTAGTTGTGGCAGCAAAGAGAAATATAGGGACACACATGTTTTTTGTCGAAACATGAAAATGACCCACATCGGCCACTTTCAACCACCGTATATCCCACACTATCACTGCTACCGGCATTCGTTCAACGTGGTGCACGATTGGATACTCCATGCTACTACCACACACAAACATCAGTGGTCTGCGCTAGGTAGTGGTGGCTGCTGGGTGAAATATAAGATTACACACGTTTATTTTTATGTACATATAAGATTACAAAAAAAGTCGCTATTCTCCAACCTGAATAGTGGCCACTGAAAGATACCAAAGTGGATATCACAGGCAACAGGTAAAGGCTACGGCATTACCAGCCATTCCGAAAGGTTACATGCACGCGCATCCATCAAATAGAGACGTAAGTCTAATTGCCTGGAAGAGGTACTATTCTGCTCCAAAAGAGAACGATACTATTTCAATCAAATATTTGTAGCTACAAGGAAGGTTACTTATATTTAACAAAATCTAACACACCCTTATTTCAAAGCTTTGAAATCATTTAGTGTTTTCAACTATTATTTTGCATTAACTGATTTTTGCTTTACGTAGCTGTAAAGTAGTATTAAGTGTAGATTATATCCTACTGTAGGGACATTATAGCAAGAAGAAATAACAGAATCTTCGAGAAGTGTTTGCCACCAGAAAGTTCTACTACTAATTTCCTTATTGGCTGAAGACTACTATAAAGTCAACCCCACAGATGTCATCCTGCAATTTTGCCGTAATGTCTCATTCCTCAGTCTTATTTATCTATGATTATAAAATTAAAACACGTATTATTTAGTCAAATATCAGTTTATAATACAGACATTGTGACTCTACTTGTGTACACACACGACTAAAAATACTGTATTTGTAATGCCACACAGTAATGAACCTGACAGAAAAGTTGCTATTGAATCGATATTACACTTCCAGTTAAATAGAAAATACGCTATATCTCATAAAACTGGGCTATTTATCTTTACACAGAAGAGGTTGATACGTCGTTGGATCGGCAATATTCATTTAATATGTGTGCGTACAAATAAAGCTTTGTTTGTTGTTTTTATCTACGAGATTGGAATTGAACTATGATGTTTGTGTCAGTTCCATGCTACTGAATATTACAGATTTTGTAATCTCCCACAGATTCGTGGTGGTGTGACGTCACATCTTTCCTATTCTCTACGATTAGTTTCTGTACTGCTCTCTTTCAATAAGCTGTGATGGAATGTACACGATGCGCGGAAACTTTTCATCGGTCAACGTGTCGGATAAATAGCAAAACGTTCATTCGGAAACAAATTCACATCGATGAAATCATTACACTCTCCTTTAGCAGATCTAGCGTTTCTATAAGATTATTCCTAGACTAGAAGAAGACGTGAAGCCTGCACCTAAATCAGACACATATGCGTGATTCTAGAGCTTACGATAATCACATTGGTTGATAACAACTTTAAATTGACTGTAAGCTTGACATTTTTCTGTGTTTTACTTCCATTTTCACGTTTCCATCTTTTGTACCTGCAAGATGTGTATTCCGTTATTAAATAAAATCAATCACAAGTACAATTCAAGTTGATACAACTCAAACTATCCGTAAAGCCGTAAATGCAAGCTACCATAAAGACTAGAGCCATAATCAATCAAATCTGAAAATCGTAGAACCTTTGAAGGAATTCAATGATTTCGACACCTCAATGCTCTCACAGCACCGACACGATACTGATTTCTGTTACGTTAGTTCTTGGCCAATAAGATTTGGGCACAATCAGTAGTTTAATATTTGTAAAAGTAGGCTTGTCTGAAGTTAATGTTTTCTTGCCACTCGAGAATATTTCTGTGAATGTCAACCCTAGTCCGAAAGATTCCGAATGTTCATTAAGCGTCATGAGTAAAACCTTATTAAGAGACTTCCCCCCCCCCCCCAAAAAAAGAAGAAGAAGCATTAAAGAAACGCGCAGCAATAAAATTCGCGGCAGTGTCTAGTCTCTACCAGGCTTAGAGAATCAGTGCGAATCCTGCTGCATGTATACCCCTCTACCCTCAATGGTCGCGAGATCGATCTCGGGCGGGAGGAATGACCTTTTGCAGCACGAGGAAAATGCACTTTCAAACACTTCGCGTTAAGACAACAGCAGCACGACAAAAGTGTTATAATACTAATGTAAGGTGTGAATTGTAATTACACTTGCTCGGTACTTCCATGTCTACTCTTAACCTGTTACTGTAGAACGCTTGCTTATGATAAACGGATTTTTTTATTATTATTATTATACGTCTCGTTACGTGGATGTCATTATAGGCGGGAGATGACTGAGGCAACGAACGTAAAGGAATATTCCCATAGAATTTGGAAGGAAATATCCCAGAATTTGCCTGAAGCGATATGGGGTAACAATGGAAAACAAAAATCTGGATGGCCAGACGGGGATTCGAGCCCGCGTCCTTCCGAATGAGACGCCAGACTGTTACCTTTCACCTACCACGTTCGTTTGATGGATGGATTGTGGAAGATAAACATAAAAGACGAAACTGTATTGGACAATGGAACCTTTTCGATTAGTGACAAAGACCCACATCCACTTCCAAGACTTCGGTACTACAGAGGTGTGCCGTAATCAACAGCAAGATCCTTCGGATCAAAGGTTTTTGGTATTTTTTTCCCCCTTTCTTAGAGTGGGAAAAATAGTTTTGTGATTACACAGTTACTAGAAACTTATTTCTACAAAATACACCAGGGAAAGGACGGCATTTTTCATTCATATAAAGCTTTGCCGATATACTTCCTGCTGTGAGACTGTGATATGGAGTACAGTAGTGCCCGTATTGAATGTAATGCCAAAACATAAAAATCTGATCAATGCTGTGTAGTATCGTAATCATCCCTTTGTAAGCATCAGTCTCGAAATCGGCTTGACGTTTGAGTCTTCTGCTGTGCATGCTGGTTATTGAACAAAGAGACAGGGTTAAAACCGATAGCAAAACAAGCAGGCACTCTGTTTATACGCCCTCGCTGCCAACTTTGCCCGCTTCACTTCGCTGCTCCGCATTTGAGTGGCGAACTTCTCTTGCGTTCCCCTCCAGAGTTTTGTCATGCCGTGGCTTCGCTTCGCGAACTAGACGCTTTCAAGCCAAAGAAATCACAAGACCGCTGTCAAGAAAATGTCAAGGCAACCAGATGTGGCTCGAGTTAATTGCCTCGACAAAATGAAAGCACAAACGGCACTGACAAAGTGAGGTAGTCGCTACTTTGTGTATGAAAAATATAGCAAGTCCCTATCACAGCGTAATCCCAACGAGACCCTATACAGACAAACACACGCCACCGAAATTAAAAAAGCACAAGAGATGAGTGGCATTCCAAATTCCTACAACAAGTTTGACAGTTCTTCTCACACATTTTCTGGTTCAGCTTCGACAATTACACGTAAGCACTAGAAAACACACCAGTATCGTTGTAATTTGCCTAATTACCTGGAAAAAAATTATGAAAATTCAAACACCGTAAGGGTAAAACAGTTCATTTCATAGTATCCCGTTCCTTTTTCAAATTTTGTATATTCGTTTTATACCTTTTCACCTAACATACTTACTGTTCCTCAAGAACTAAGAGCGATTCTGTATTCGTAGTAGATCGTCTGCGCATTACGACCATATAACTGGGCATTCTAACACCACAAGGGCTTTATAAACGTCAGTTGTCAGAAATTTTTCGTACTATGGTGAAAATTGAAAGTTTGGCGTATTAACCAATAAAGTCGCTAGACTGACGAAATGTACGGTCATCTCTTTGTTTGAAGGGTTGAGGACGACACCCACTCTCAAACATTATAACACTTTGGAATCGTTAGCCCGAATTTACTAAGATTTCACGGGAGTTGCGACGTTCATGAAATCCATAAGGTGACCAACTTGGAAGAAGAGTGAGGAAGACTATTTAATGTGTTCTTCTTGAGTTTCCCTTAAATATTCGGAAAATGAAGGAAGAAGGTGAATTGAGTAGCCTAGTGATTACGTAATCTTGATTCGAACCATCAGTAGGTTACCCCACTACGTGCTATTGGCAGATGGTGAAAGGCCTAGTGATTACGTAATCTTGATTCGAACCATCAGTAGGTTACCCCACTACGTGTTATTGGCAGATGGTGAAAGGCCTAGTGATTACGTAATCTTGATTCGAACCATCAGTAGGTTACCCCACTACGTGTTATTGGCAGATGGTGAAAGATAGCTGACTGTGTTACCTGACATAGCAACTCCACCGAACAATTTATTTATTGATTGTAACTCAATAAAATCTCTTAATTAGCTAGAAAATAGAAGCCGAATAATATGACATCTTTAGCAGAATTCACATGGAACAACAAACCAGTTGCTTATGATTCAACAAATTTGATTGGTCACTAAGTAAAATCCTTGCTTTAATTGCCTACGAATGTAACGTAATATGCGAGGTAACTACTTTGGTTTTTCCACTTCCCGCTGTATACTGGTAGAATACCATTATCCTTTCAAGTCTATAAGGCCAGAGAAATACATGTCCCACAAGTCGCTCCTGGCGGATACAGCATACTAAAGCAGCTTACACTAATAAATCCTTCATAAAAACAAAATAAGGAAAAAAAATAAAGAAAGCGTCTCAAATTTTACTTTACAATTCTGCCGACTTTACATGAAGTACTTATCAAGGGATGGATTTTACTATCTGCCTACGACATAATATACGTAATAGTTTCGTGCAAACTGCCGTCTACTCACGCTCGAAATCGCTCGGTTATTTCTGTGACCGGTTCTCTATACCCGGGCGAGCTGTACCCACTGGAACTTCTGCATGCTCGGTGGTCAAACGAAGGCGCAGCGGACATACGAAGGCTCGGCAATGCAGGAATAGGGTACAGTGTCTTCCTCGCTTGAATCGTGTAACAAGGATGGTACATCATACAAAACTCGACAAGACTGTACAGCAAGGGATTCTCCAGTCTACAGTATGTCAGTGACTACTACCAACATTTTGTCTAAATTCTATAAATTGAATCGACGTAGACATGAAGTGTATTGTATATGTGTTTGATAAACATATGCAATCGAAGTGTTACAAGTCATGAGATCAGTGTGACGAAAAAAATAACATAAATAAGTTATCTATTGTTACTGATATATATAAAGTATAACCTTAATCCACATTTAGTGCGTTATGATTAATACTGCAGCTTTAATGACATAACTGATATCACTTTCATACGTGATTGTAAATAACCAAAAGATCATTCATATGTTCAGGAGAAAGATTGTTCCACTTTTTTGAAATCCCGTAATATCTCCCCAGAAATGTTTAAATGTGGTGCAGTCTGCGATTTTTACTCTTTCACTGACATAGAGTTGTGCCCGGTATTTAAGTATCTGAATTTTTCGAAAGTAACGTATAAAATCTTATAGATTGATACAACAGCACGTAGAAAACAACAAGAAAACATATTCTCTTTAAGTTTTCAGTTATTTCATTTTTCGATTTAGCAATTTTAAGATTGCGATGCAGTTCGTGGCTGTTCCGGTTGTACGGAGCAAGTACCAGGGTGTCTTCGTCCCCACGCAGTTCTTGAATAACAGACCGAGCCTCGAGCTTACGTCCAGGTTCGGTCCTCTGTACTGTATTTCCGGCATTTAGCCGACAGAGGTCGCGCTGGCAGCGACAAACCAAGCGAGTCTAGACAGCATTTACACGACTCTAATACGTAACTAAACCTAACTTAGACCACAACCCGAGGGTAGGTTGGATCCTCCTGATGGAGGCAAACTACGCTATTTTGTCAGAGGTAGGACGACCAGTTACTTTCCTCTGGGACGTGCAGTTTAACGTGGAATCCGAACCACGGAACAATCTGACAAAGCTCATATGATCAAACACAACTCTTAAAAATTCCTTGAACCCTGGACCGGAGCAGCGAATTTTTAGAAGCAACCGCCTTAACCACTGAGCTACCAGAGGGCTCATTCGTAACTACAGGATCCTAAATGTGATATCGTATGTGCCGAGGATCGACACCATGTGTCAATTTTAGGTTTCTAGCACCGCACTGTGGCATATTAAGAAACTTACTGTGCGGTATGATTCGTTCATTTTATAAGTAAAGCTCAATTTTTAGTGAGGATCATAAAATTGACACCCTTGTGGATTTAAGCAACACTCAAGAATATAGGCGCCTTTATTCGACATAACAGAAATATTCTTCTCCTTTAAACCTGTAATCCATACACTTATTTGTTTCATCGTGATGGCATTTACACGTTCACGTTTATTACATTAATGGTAGATAAAGTACTTCCAACGTTGCAATTTTGGTAACACGACACGAAGGCAGTTCAGGCTTTGGTAAGCACACGCTGCAAAAACTATTGACCTTAGACAGATGAGACCATTGCCCAACATGTGGACCCGTTCAGATTGACGAGTAAACATGACAGTGTTGATTGTATTTTTGCAGTTTTCTGAATCATCCCATTTACTTAAATTCGAACTTCATACGTTTTCACGTCGACTATGGGTGCACTATAGACAATTTTCGGGCTTAAATTATGCAATAGAAAGATCGTATGCATCCGTATGTTATGGTACTTCTAACTCCCTTCAAACTAAACAGAAATGTCAAACAGCGTTAAATATAAGTCCAATTCGTATTTCGGCCAGATTACACCAAGTGGTCATGACCTTCGACCCTTACTGCAGAATGAGATAGTATGTGTCCATGGTTAATACTACTATTAATATGTCTAAGACCCTTAGAAATCTAAAGAACCTTTTTCAGATTTTACACAATGAACCATTACGGTTATATACATGTCAGGTTCGTATTTTAACTAAATGAGAACACATGGTCACGACTTTTGGCCCTAAAAACACATTTTTGTCACTTTTAGAATCTGTGCAATGCGACCGTTGTTTTTAATATACAATAAGAAGCCCCAAAACGATCAAACTCAAGAAATAGATCAGTTCAAGATCTCGTAATCATGACCTGTGAACCTGAAAGCCCGTTTTCCCCTACAAAAAAAAATAAAAAAAAATAGATTATTGCCAAAACTAGTTGGTCTGAAATGGTCGCGGTTGTGTTTATTCCACGCATAATCCACCCAAAACCCGAAACAGATGGTAACTTTACTTTTTAAAGCGAAAAGCAGCAGTTCCTTGTCGTTTGATATTTGCCGTGATAATTAACAAGTGCGCAGTTATCTTACTGAATCTAACTGCCGACTGGGAACTATTCCAGATCTGCCACAGGTTTATTCCTACTAATAATAATATGGTTACGGACCAATCAATAGTGCAGGAAATATTAAGGGTATATCCACTTGACTTAATCTCATCGACTTATCCATATTCATCAGAGGCTGGGAGACAGCCAATGGGAAAAAACGTGTCGGATTTTCACCGTAGTTTTAACAACTGAATAAAGTGTTCGTTGGTTCACTAGGCTAATTACTCTGTGGACATGATTCCGTTTCACATTTGTCTGTGCTAGAAAGTTAAATTTGTCAAATATGACGTTTTACGCAAAACGACGGCGGCACTAAATCATACTACTGGATTCAATGTGTGGATCAGAAACTGTATAAGTGGTACAACAGCATCTGAACTACGTCGAGTAAGTAAGCTACTTTTCGAATTTCTCGTTGGTGGTAACGATTCCTGGACACTATCGCACAATGTGAAAAACCATTTACAAAGCCTCGGCGCCAACCCAGGCATTACTCGCCGGCTCGGAAACCATTGATGGCTTCGTGGTAAATTGCAAGATCTTTCCGACGGCAGACGTTATCGGAGTTCCAGATAATAAATCACTGGAACGTCATTAATCACCCAAAGACGCCTCCAATTATCTCCGACGTTTCTAAATTGGCTAAAACGCTTTGGTAATTTTCCTTAGCTGATTCCAAATTAGTTCCGGCCACAGATCTGCCTTGATAATCCGTTCATAAAAGTTCGTCGCAAGGAAGCGAAATTTGGGACTCATTCAGAGCTGTGCAGAAATTCACATTACTCGTCAATATCCTGGTAGAGTGCTCTGCTCTTGTTTTAAACATAGCTCCACATACGGGCAGAAGTGAAACTGTTCTCTACTGGTGATTCAATGCCGTTTATCATACTACAATTATTTCACTAAGTCCGATACATACAAGGAAATTTTGTCTTGGAAGTATTTCTGGTCGACAAAACTGCATACTAGTAACTAAATATAACTAAACATTATTATACCATCTAATAAAAGAAAGTACTATTCCATTATTCATTCGCGTAGCAGGTATGGCTGTTCTTTAGGTACCAGTGTCTACCTAGCAATAACGATTTCGTTTTAACCTTACTCAGAATTTCTGAAGCATGTGGGAGTAAAGTGTGTTTCACTGTTGCCGACACTTTCTGTGGACAGCCAGCAACAATTGCAGAGGCGTGGATAATGCTGGACAATCGCATACGGAGAAGTATTAGCTTATATCATAGACCGCAACTTCAATCACGTCAAATTATGCTGTAAATTAACTGACAAACAATTAAAGAAATGTCACCCAAATAAGAAAAAGGAGAGGAGCAACTCTCTGCTCCCCCTTTTCCTACTGAATTTAGGTTGTTTGTAAATGTTTTAAAAACGTGTTTGCACCACGTTTGCCAGTACCATCCCTTGAAACTGCGACTACATCAGAATATTTCATGGTTGTAGATGAGCCACAGACAAATTTCAGTATCCTTCACAAAGTTTCTATCCAAGCAGATTAAAGTTTCCATATGTTGACAAGTATCTAAACTATTTCCGTATATTAGAGAGTAAGAAACCTATACGAACATATACAAAGGAAAAAACAGTCACAAACTTTACTTCGTGGCTTTCCGCCTCGTCGACGGCTAGGGTCATTAGAGGCGGGATGGGACTTGCTCCAATGTAAATTGTGTTTTGGTGATAATGAACTTTGAAGTTTATGAGGTGAAGATCAATATGTAGCTATGAGATCACAGAAAAGTGTTCCCAAAATCGTAGTCAGCATGACCGTACCGAGCGTGGTGGATGAGCGGTAACCCTGCGGCCTCGTATTCGGGAGCACGCCATGACCTTTTTTTTGAAGGAAGCATCCCGGCATTCGACTGGAGTGGTTTGAGGAAACCATGGAAAACCCAAATCTGGATGCCCGGAAGGGGATTCGAACCCGCGTCCTCCCGAATGTGAGGCCAGAACGTCAACCGTTCACCCACCACGCTCGGTACTACTTCGCTTGAACAGACTACCGGAAGCTATTATTAAACATACATAAATTTTAAGTGTGCTGCAATTCATCAAAGCCCATCACTGGTCTGAGGTACATTTATTTCTTATATTTTCTTAGGCAACTATGTAACATGGAAAAAGGTATTCTGTATGTTAACCTTTGATATGAGGTATCGACTCTAAACAGACGTAAATAAGTTTGCGGATGTAGAGGATGATAATAAATAGGAAAACTGAGTCATCGAAGTATTTAGCATCCCATCAAATACCAATGCAGCAGGAAATAGCAACACCGTGTAACATACCACAAAAATTATTAATTTGTTCAAAATAAACAGCTTGGGGGCTAGGGCAACACTAACCGCAGGAGCGCAGTTTGTCCCTATAAAAGCAAAATAAGCGGACGCGCGAATCGAAAAATAAACATCTAGATTGGCTGTATGGGCATCTTAAGCCGACTCTAGTACTAAAGGAAACTCAGTTAACAGGTAGTGCCCCTTAGAAACGTAACCCACTTACCGTGTGCTCAAGTTTTCCTTCTGCTCTCTCCACCATTCAGTCCTCAGATTTCTCTTGAAAGATCGAAGGCAGGTAGCGGGTACCGGGATAGCACTGCGTGTCACCACTGTGCTGACGTCAGAGCAACACGCTTGTAGAACTTGCCATGGTCGGTCAGTGTATAATTGACAGTTGTGCCGTCTTGCAGTGCAGGTTGTGTTTTGCCATCAAACTGTTTACCAATTCTAAAAATCTGGTTGTAAATTACTAGGAAATTTACGTTCAGACATTCGCAGATTGGTTCCATCCATTATAAGTAAAGGATAGTATCAACATATTAAATCAGAGATCCAATCCAAAGATTTATTACTAGTTACTTACAGTTTTTTATCGTCAGTATTGTTATTGAAGTTGCCTAGTTTCCAAAAACAATTCACCGTTCTTTCTTCTCTAAGTTGTCTGGTAGACATAGCTACTTTTACTACTTCTCCCCATGTTTTCCTAAATCTTCCTCTTCTTCTGGGTAGTTCCCAATTCCATATTCAGTCTTTTACGGATCCATACTACAGCAGCCTTTTTATTCTGTAATGTCTTCCATCATCTTCATTTCGTCTCTCATGATTTCGTTTGGGTTGCGACCCGGGCTAGACACACTGCACCTTTTTCTCACTTCATAAATTTCTAAGCTATGCAGCTTTCCTTCTTCTTACTGACATTCTACACTCCCCAAATGACAGCAATTCGTTCAACAAAAAGGGCGTAAAATTCTTTTCGTGGTAACGCTTGCAAGCACACACTATTGGCTGCTGTTAGGCCTTTCGTCCCCGTTTAAATCAGTATTTTGTACCTTATGAGATATATACACTTTAAATACAAATATTAACAGAGAGCAAGTATTGGTTGTACGAAACGATTTCTGTATTGTTTGGCTGAGCAAACATTCTTCTTCACTTTGCTGATCAAAAGTTAATGTTGTCAGATAGTGGTATACGCCAATGTCTGTAGTCTTCCATTTCATTCCTTGAATACACGAGAGAAAAACGAAACTTTCTACCGTATCATGAACTGAATTACTTCCCTCATTTTCTTGGCGTTTTCGTTGCTGTGTTGTAAATTTTCTGCAGATATGTTTCATCATTTTTTCAGACTCCGCTATTTATTAGTTTGGTATTCTTACACCGTGCTGTCTACTTTTCTCCATTCATTCAACTGATCTCACTAATCGTTACAAAGACCCAACAGTAATCAGTCTAGTGCTATTGAAACCATCTATTTTGCACTTCAACGGAAGTAGTCCACAGGAAGAGTTGACTATACCATTCAAGCACCTAACGCGCTCTCCTCATACTTTATAAGTCGGCGGCATTGTGCGATACTACACCCGTCTATGTGTTGATGGTGTGTGTTACCTGTAGAGCGCTGTTCATGTTGTAAATGAATATAAAAAGGAAATTTGAAGCCCGGGACCGACAAGTCGGTCGGGCCAATCAGAAGTGCCGTTTGACCTCACTTCATGGACACTACGGAATTGTTTGGGATTCAAAGACGATTTTGGTACATAACCGAATGATTAGGAATTGTGCACTACTACCCTGCTGGTCAAGTAACTGATGGCAAAAATTTCTTCACTGTCGAGGCTCGAAAAAGCTAAATCCACACCATGCAGCAGAGATACGTAGTCACTGCGTCTATGCGGACTGGCTGCAAAAGGAATTTTTCAATCACGCTATTGTTAAATTTTAAAAGTAGGTATATGGTACACACAACAAATAGGTGTCGATTCTCTATTCCGATTTGGGTTACTGGCTTCTAATGGTATTAATATAAGAGAGTATTTCTCCCATTATGTTCATGCAAGTTTTGCGTTCTTTGTATGTTGGTAGAAACATATTCCAGTAAATTATACAGTGAACATGTGTATGAGGCTGGCACAAAACTCTGTCACTGAATTGTAAAAAATAAAATGCGTAAGGTGTTACTGGTAGATCGGCCGCGTAAGTCACAGTATTTAATTTGCTACGCCATCCGCCTCTAGCTGCACTGAAGCGATGCTTTAATTTTGACTGGAATCCGATCCACGGAGCACCATGGCGTGCTTCACATGAGGGGACGGGACTCGAACCTGAGACCTAATGACCGCAATCAAGCGCATTAATCAACTCCACCACCACACCGCTCACTAGCCCGTATAATTACAAGGTAGTAAAAATATTAATCAACTACTCCGAGCAAAAATTATCATATTTACAAAAAATTTCCATACGGAAATATAGTTAAAATGGTTAATTTCCCACTGCGAGTTATTGCGGAGCATCTATTTCAACCATAGAAAATTTAGTAACTAAGACTTCATCGGTATTTCGCAGATTCCAAAAGGCTTTTTCACTATCTTAGGCATGATGTTTGCCAGACTAGTTTGATAAAATATTGCAAGTACAATGCTAGTAATTATTTTTCATGGATATTTCAACAAGTAACCTCGCTACTGGAATCTCGATACATCGACATCGAAATTTTGCGTGTTTATTATTTTTTTATGTTATTTTCTGAAGGAAATGAAATTTCTGAGTTTCTCATCACTATGCGTTTATGATGTAAGACCGGATGTAAGTCGTCGAAAATATCGTGTTTACACAACACAATACTACGGTACACCTGAGACGACTTCATTGAGTTTATGATGTCGAAGCTATAGTGTTAATTAATCAAACCACTGAATATTAGCTTTCATAACAGCAGGAGGCGGAGGACACTTGCTTCCCGTGTCGAGGCGACATTCCTGGTGGGAATCGAAATCGATATGGCTTGCTTGCCGGGCGGCCACCCCCACATCAGAGGGGGCGCCTGCTGACCTTCACAAAGAGCACCCATCGGCAATGTGGGCTCCAGCAGAAAACACGTCCAATGTCAAAACGTTCCTATCTGCGTCCACTTGAAAGTAAACACAGCCTTCCTGTGCGAATACTGGTACACATGTCTCAGATGCCACGCAGCTCTTCAGCACGAAGCTGGTATTATGAAAACCGAAACCTTCAGTCAGTATCTACAACATGGTTCAACTGAATCACACGAAATAAAATAACTTCAACTAGCTTCAAGCCAACTCAAGTGGATAGTTACAACTGACCTGCAGTGTGGTAATTACTGCATTGTTATATTCCGCTGAAAGGAAATAGTTCCTACTTCTTTTTCGTAGTGGCTTTACACCTCGTCGACGTCGATGTCATTAGAGAATTGTGCACAAATAACAGAAAGGACTTAAGACATTTTCTGAAGGAACCTCCAAGCATTCGCCTGGAGTGATTTTGAGAACCATGTGTGGTTAACGCTCTGGTCTCGGAAGGACGCCGGTTCGAATCCCCGTCCGGGCATCCAGATTTGGGTTTTCCATGGTTTCCCCAAATCACTCAAGGCGAACGCCTTGATGCTTCCTTCAAAAGACAATGGCCGAATTCCTTCCCGTTCCTTGTCCCCAGTCCCCTCTCGCCTATAATGACCTCGACGTCGACGAGGCGTAAAGCCATAAGTAAAAAAAAAAAAAAAAGAGAATCATGGGAAACCGAAATGTGGATGGCCGGAAGCGGATACGAAGAGGAATAAAAATGACTCCTCCTCCGCTTTTTTGAATACCCAGCAAACAATATTTGATACATTATTTGCGAAATAAAAGCACAATACCTAAATTTCGCGTGGACGAAGTGGCTCGATTTCTTCCATTTCATGACTGCAGAAAAGACGAGCAAGGAACTCTAAATATTGCATCATATGAAATATCAACTTGTTTAATGACAGTACGGTGGCAGCTATGTCTTCTTCCGATGAAAACATGTACGCGAATTCGGAAAGGATAAGCGGGACACAAACTTTAAATCGGAGTAAAGATTTACTTTGTTTATTGAATGCTAATGCCAAATCACCCCTAACCTATTTTATTACAAATCCTTTAAGAGTCTGACGACTAACATTGCAATGTAACAAAACCATAATGCTCTTTCCCTGGAATAAGAGCGGCGACTTTGTTCCTATTTTTGACGGTTAGAATAGTGCACTACACCCTATTAATCCTTGCCGCAGAAAAATGTGCATTAAAAAAAAAAAATATATATATAAATTTACAAAAATGAGTGTCCACATCCTGACGTAATGGAGATAGATGTCAATGAGATAGAGCGTAAAACAAGTGTCAATATCGTGAAGGTTGAACAGGAGTTGGATGTGGAAGAGTTGGCATTATTTTACCTCTTTCCATGCGGAGTCAATGGAATGAAAAAAAAAAAAAAAATCTTCCGGAAAAGATCTCAGCACTGGCTTACTTCCAGTTTTTTAGAGTATAAGGTAATGATACATGGTTTCAAAGAAATCGCATCATGTTTAACAGACTGTCAGTGGTCAAATAGATAGTGGCTACGATGCTGCTCGTAAACATTACGAATGCAAAAAGTAATTTAACTTACTCAGTTTTCACTAACTGATTGATTGCTATAATTTAGCAATTATAATTGCTTAATATTATATTGTCACAGGGAACGATATAGTATAGAAAGTTTGAAATCAATTGGACACTGGAAGGCTGGTGAAACATCGATTGAAAGATTTTCAACATATAACAGGTGAAACTAACAGGTGGTAAAATCAGGTGCCAACTAGCAACAAAGCTGATGAAGAAATGAAATTACTTTTCGGCCAAGAGGAAGATTGGTGGCAAAGAAGGCAATAAACCGGGTTTCTCCTTAGCAAATTCAGCATCAGTACTTCTACGTTGGAAGGTCTTTTATCGGTTGGCTTTCCGAATTAAGACATTTTATAAAAAGGAATGGGGTTGGTGAATTGTTCCTAACATTTAGCAGTAAAGTTTCTTAGCACTTTGAAGAAAGCTGCTGATGAATAAGACTTTTATCACTGAGCTGCGAATACTGTTACAGGTGGCGTTATCAATGCCGTGTGATTTTCAACGCTGGCATGCCACACATTTCTCTTTCAACACTTCGTGCTGAGACATGAAAGGGTGAAATCCTGCTGTCGTGGGGCCTGGTGTAAGTGCAAGTACCTAATGACCTTAGAGACGCTGAGTGTTTCTTCACTGGAACATCAGTAACTGTGTCGTCCTGACACTACCGTAAACAAGTTGAGTGGGATAGTTATCCCGTGGATACGCTACATCCACCTTACCCTTACCTGTAAGCGAACTGAGAAAGATTCTGAAATTCTCATTCCTTCGACATTTTTTTTCGGTCGGTCGTAAAATATTTCGATAAAATGAAAGCTATACTTTGCTTACTAAAGAAGTTTGTTGGTCATGAGTTTATACAATGAACTATTTATTTTTATACGACGAAAATAATAACTGCAATGTACTTCCTCGGCATTCCAGCAATAATAGCCTTACAACTTAATTACATCCTATGAATTTCGTCAGTCCGCAATCATCGGCTCATGGTTCCATCTGTTCAGTGAAAAGCTCATTTATTCACCGCTACGAAAAATCAGAATCACACAGGTGGTACTTGCTCGTCTCTATAAATGCTCCTTACAAAACACTTATCGTCTTGTACTGGCGTCAAGAGCAACAAGGTATGGCCGCATTGACTGACTGAAAATTTATGAAATAATGTAGTATGTTTCATGAACCATGCAATTCGTATTTGCAGGCGTTTGCGTCACACAGAATTTATTAGGGACTACACAAAAGCCATGGGCGTATCCAGCGATGGGCAGGGGCGGCTGCTGCCCCCCCCCCCCCTAGAAGAAAAATTAAGTTGCCTTCGGTACGCTTCGACGAGTGAAGAACTGGCTCAGGAGCACTCTTTGTGAGAGGAAAGATTGGCTGGATTATACCTGATGAATGTGCATAGAAATTTCGTGAAAGAACACAGTGAGATATTGACAAACAAAGTTATTGAAAAATTTTCTAATAATCCGAGACGATTAATGTTTACATAAATAATAACTGAGTTACGATCTTAATTTACTACATAGTAGGTCCTTAGATTAAGTGGTTGGACTACTATATTAATCAATAATAAAAATAGTTTCCTCAATAGGTTTGAATTTCATTTTGTAAGAAATCGTCATGTTTCAGAGTTCTGATCCTGGATACGCCCTTGATTAAGGCCCTTTAGAATGGTAAAGATGGCTAATTAAGACCGCTATAAGGTCATATGTTACTGATTTCACTGTAGACTAACAGTTTATAAATCAAAAGTACTTAAAAATAACTGACTAATGGAAAAGTGGAACACACAACTTGGTTTCCTGTAGTTTTTTGTACAAACTCAAGTTACTCCAAGTGTGAAGAAGCAGCGCATCATGTTAAGCGTGAACAAGCATTCCCCTACGACTTTAACTTGAGCCTGGGGCAACACGGAACCCCTCTCGATCGCAGGAATGCCCTCGACGCGGAAAGAGCATATATAATGGTAAAAGGGGCGCCGTCCTTGGGGATCAACCAACGCCTCAAAACACGAGACGCACAGGCACACACATACAGCAGGGGGCAGTTTAAAGACGATCGAGTCAAACGATCTTTAGGAAGTTGGTTCACGGATTTTTATCAAAAAAATTAGCAAGTGTGAAATGTGATAATAGTAACACAGGTATTACATAAGAATCTCTCTTAGTGTTAACAGGTGGTTAGTGTGACATATAACGCTGGAACTGCTGGATTAAAAAATTTGTGTCGAGACGGTGGGAACGACGGTTTAAGCTCTCTGACTGGTAATCGAAAGAACTAACTTCAAATCCCGGCGGACGTTTAGAGCGTACTGCTTTTCTAAGATAATTAACGTGGATTGTTTCATGATCAGCTAATAAAAGCCACGTACAATTTTGATGATCTCGGTAACAACAAGCCATGAAACTCGAAACCAAGAAACATCGAAGCAGCTGGACAGCACGTGTCAAATGATGAAACATCAGTAGCTATGTATAGATGCCGTGTTGTTGGCCTAAGTTAGTAATCTGTAATCTTTTATTCAAATGAAGAGCCAGCAACATAAAGTGTACTTTGCGTTTCTATTTTTTATCTACAGCCAGACTGAAGTAATTGTTGTATGACTGACTTACGTGAAGCCAACGTTACGTGTTTGTTTGGAACAGTGAAAAACTAGTGGATAAAGGTAAAGAGTTATACTTAGGCTTTAAACAATGCGAGTTTGTGGGAGCAGAGAGCGCCGTTAATGCTTATGGTGGTGGAGTATGATGGATGTCCTATCATCGCTCAACGTTTGCAGAGATTCTTTCTCTAACACAACCAGGAAGTTTAGAAACTGGTCAAATATCAGTACATCTCCAGAGGACGCACATACAGGTCTTCAAAATAAAAACAGAATTACAATAAATACGAGATTGTATAATCGGCCAGTTATATGCACAACAATTAATTATTTCACAAATCATCGTACCTTACAATGGGTATCGCGCGGAAGGTAATTCATATGGTTCATCGGATTCCAAACTGCGAAGTTCCACTAAAATTTTCAAATTGTGCCCCGCTATTGTGAGCCAATAACAGCTTTTAAA
Source organism: Vandiemenella viatica (assembly GCA_031002005.1). NCBI lineage: Eukaryota > Metazoa > Arthropoda > Insecta > Orthoptera > Morabidae > Vandiemenella > Vandiemenella viatica. The sequence goes on from JARYHS010013630.1 coordinate 341,409,960, forward strand.
TAGTGTGAAAAATATACCGGTATTAAACACAAACTCTACAATTTGGAGAATATTTACTATACTGAAACTGTGTTACTGACCCGTTACAAATTAGATATCCTGTGAACAGATTCTTTACGAATCGCTCAGGAGCTATGTAGATCTGACGCCCTTTCTGGACCGAATTACCTGTTTCAAATATCAAACTAAAGATCCGTTAAACATCTCTGCTGAACGCTTTTATTTTTCTATGTCCTGTTTACGTCGAGGTATTCAGGGCGATCTAAACTAAATCATGATATTGAGCGTTGTCTCATCTGTCTACAAACCCTATAAGCTTGCTCCAATGTGAATTGTGATGTGGTGATAATGAACTTTGAAGTTTATGAGGCGAAGAGTAAATATGATCAGTATGTAGCTATGAGATCACAGAAAAGTGCTCCCAAAATCGTAGTCAGCACGACTGTTCCGAGCGTGGTGGATGAGCGGTAACCCTGCGGCCTCGCATTCGGGAGCACGCGGGTTCGAATCCCTGTCCGGCCATTCGGATTTCGGTTTTCCATGGTTATGGTTTCTTTAAAAAGCCATGGCCTAATTTCTTCCTGATCATTGGCTCCAGACCTTCCCGACTCTAATGACCTCAACGTCGACGATGCATAAAGCCAGAAATAAAAGAACAACGACAACAACAAAACACAAAAAAGCTGACTATAACGCTGGGCCGGTGTGTTTACACCAGAACCATGGAATATTTCCTTGTCCAATAATACGATGTTTTAATACGTGCAGTCAAACAGCTGGGTTGCTGAATTTTTAGCAACGATTTATTACGAATACAGAGCCTTTGACCGTGAAGATCAGCCTGAAGATTGCAGTGATGAAAGAGCGGAAGCGTTAACATGAGGTGCGTCAAGGCATTCGGCCTTTAGATCAATGCTTCAAGTTATCATCTCCACTTGACACTCCTTATTGGTTGACATCTGTTGTGGAAGAAATTCATAAAGAATGACACGTACAACGATGGCCATAACCCTAGTATTCGAATCAAGACAGCGCGTGTATTCTCGTAGACTCGCACCGCTATAAAGCAGATGGGGTGGAAGTTTTTATCTTCATATATTTCCTCCCTCAGTCACTCTGGCGTGATATAGCTTCACGGTTGGTTTTGTCTACTCACTGGTGTAGTTTAAGATCTAGAGCTTCTCAGAATTCCATCAGCATCATTAGCCTTCATCAACAAACAATTATAACTGAAAGTACTCCGTTCTGATTTTTTTATTGGTTTTTTGTTGGTTTTTTTTTTTCGCAGGTCCTTAACCTTTCATAGACATTGAAGTTTATTACAGACGAAATATGTTGTTAAGTAAGAATGATTACGTCGCTGGCATACTTGGTCCCCTGCTGACAAATAAATATCTTTGAAACAGAAATTCAGGAAAATACTGTCAATGGCCAAGACGATTACGAGAAACCGACAATTGTCCGTATTCATCAGGATATCAGTTAGGCACATCATCCGGTAATTAACGAATGAGTGTCATTTTCAACGGTACTTACAATTACTCCACAGCTTAATTTGTGTCCATTTTTTTTTTTTCTGTTTTGTTGAAGGTTTTCTTGCTGTCACACTCAGTAAATCTCAATGTGTGTTTCGAGAGGAACTTACAAAGTTACCAATGAGCTGTAGATCCATTTGGCTGATTCTGTCATAGCGCTTTCTTAGTTTTCGATGTGTGAGTTAGATAACTTCAATTATTAGAACGAATGTTACGTAAATTATTGTATGTTTACATTTTTCTTAACAGAATTTATTTTGGACTACCCCGTTTTTTATTTGTTCTTTCAATGTTAGCAGTAGTTTAGATTTACTGCCGTTGGATAGTTGTGAAATTAAAGCCTCGTGTGGGAGTGATAATGTTCGTCTTGGAGTTTGAAGTCGTACTCGGCGAAAGTGAAGTTGTTAATTTAAGAATGTACGCGAGTATCAAAACTGTTAAAATGATACGAAATTAAAGGCCACTACACTCGTTAAGTCATTAATTATTCACAATGCGTAGGAATAGAACCGTGTGTATCTTATTGTGAGACTTACCTGTTTCATTAGTTCTATGAAGTAAATGTAATGCTGCTTGATGATGGTAAAAATTGAAGTGCTTTATACAGGTAGGGTTAACTGTGAAGCAATGTGCAACACATAAACTGTGTATCCACGTTGGTTGCTTAGTTGCATTAACTTTTTGGGGAGGGTGAAAGCATTTTGAGCGAACAGTGTAGTTACTGATCATCACAAAGTGTTCGCGCAGCCTGTTTGGTAGTGAGCCGGTGGGTTGATAATCCGCGAGAGCCGCCGCCGTCTTAATTGAATCGATGCCGCGCGGCTGGTCGCGTAGAGCGCTCATTAAGGCCGCTCTCGCCGCTTCCTTCCTGCGTACAAGGGCGCCAATAGCTTAACCCGCAATCAATAGGCGCAGCGCCGCGCCGCCTAACACCACCTGCGCCAAACTCGCAATCACATTTACAACAAACTCGCACCCCTCGCAGGACCCTCGGTTCGAGATCTGCCCTCGGCAGGAAGATTTTGTTTTAATATATGTTCATGACTGTACTATATGGCTGATTAAATAAACCATATTAACATGTGGGATAAACAATGAAATTCTTCATTTTATATATTTTCATTACATGACTTCTGTTTTTCTAGTTTAACAACTGTTTCCTTCTTATCTGTTTTATTCATCTTCTGACGTTGTTCCACTTCCCCTTTCTACCTCCCTCTCCCATTACTGACATGCATACTGCTTCCAGATTTTATTAGCAATGTTTCTTAAAGCATTCCAGCTATGTGTTTACATAGATATCTCTTATCTGTATTCTGTATCGTAATTTATTATGATTTCCCTGTAAGAGCTCCAAATATTTTCAATTTACTCTTTTCTAATAACGCTTTTGTTTTTAGCCCGCCCTCGCTTTCGTGAAACGAATTAGTATAATTCTTATTGTGTCATTATATATTCTTACTTTGCTTTCCATAGTCATATTTTAACTGCGCAATATAAGATTATTAAGTAGCAGAAATACTGACTTACTTCTGTCACTGAGCAACCGGTGTAGAATATTATTTCTTTGAAAGGTATCTCTGAATTAAAGTCCGGTCAACTGTGGAAGAACACACTACTGTTAAACTTACAGAATTAAAAGGGAGGCATGAGAAATTTCTCGAAGACCTAAAAGACTGACAAAGAATGCTGTCAGTAAACGAAGGAATTAACAACACCCTCGACATTCGAAAGCGTCAATAAGAAAAAGAATTTTTTTTCCTATTTATGAATACCTTAGTCTACACAATGGTTGCCCAAGTAGTTTAAAAACCCGCCACAACACTGGATCAGGGAGATACTACGGGACTAGTATCAAGTCCTGGTTCCCGTGCACCGGCGGTACTGATTGCGGATGTTTGGAAGTTTTCTGCAAACATCACGGCGAATGATGGGACGGCCACAATCCCCGCCTCATAACGTACACATTCAACGCACACAGAACATAGTTGCACATTTCGCAGACAGATGGCAGCCCAACACTCCTCCAATATAACGGGACACTACTACATTAATATTTGCACAGTAGTGCGTGGATGACTCTTCATGTGGAAGAGAGAATGGACAGCAGCCATCTGAAAACCTGCCGTAGAGCACAACACTGAGAATGATGATGATGGTATTTTAGAAAGCAAGGAGACTACGGAAAAGTAAAAGCTTCTCATATTATTTTTGCAATAAATAATCATTTAATACTGAGTGCCACTCGTACCAGCTACAAAGAAATCACAAATTAACAGCAATTTCTAGTGATTCAAATATTACTATTAACATTGTTTTAAAATTGATTACATCACTAACGGCGAACATTAAGGATTTTAAGAATCCTGTAGTACTGTAATTTTATTCTGCATGAAATCACGTAATAGTGATGACGCTGACGTGAAGCGCTAGTATGAAGCGCTCTTACAAATTCCATCCATCCCTTCATACCACTTATTAAATGGTTTTGTGTAGGTTTTTGTTGCTAGAATTTGTTACAATATGAAATGATAGTATAAATATCAACTTTGCAATGTGAGCAGTTATCAATTTCCGAATCATAATGAAATGCTATACGATTAAACGATGCTAAAGGTAATGAACGATGACCTTTTAGCATTGCTTGACTCAATTGTCTATTAGAATCTGTCTGATGCGCATGTTCTTCTCTCATGGTTAGCTGTGTGCTCCTCTATTTTGTGTTCGTGCCCCCTCAGTTGGTGTATAACGTGCTTGAGAATTAAGTAATTATTATTATTTAATAAGAACGCCAATGCAACTGTTTTATTTATTTTCTGACGACTCGTCAAGGTATCTTCAGCGATCGTGAAGATACCTCCACGAGAGGTGAAATGCGTTCGTAAACAAATAAAAACCCTAAAAAATGTCACCGGCGTACTTATTAAATAATAATAATTACTTAACAAGTAACTGCAAAAGAGGAAATGGTCTTCAATAATAACGCATTGAGAATTAGTAATTCTAATTCTTTCCTTTTGTTGTTCACGTTCTTTATCCGTCCTATTTTGCATCCTCTCTAATAAGTCGACTACGGCGGCGAAGTTTGACCGTTGTATCGGACATTTTTCTATTTTACACGTATAAAACATATATAAACCAAAATGTGACGTCAATAGTCGTATTTACTTAACTGATTACTTACAAAAAATACTGTTGCCATGAATTTCATACTGCAATACAATAATATTCATACGTCAATCAACGCGGTTTACTTAAAGTGTGACCTACAGAATGCAAAGCAGACTATGATAATTTTTTATCGGCCAACAAACATTTCCTGCAAAATATTAGCACAATCAGGCCATAAAAATAGTAGTCAGACTTCAATGCCACCTATCGGAATAATTAAAAACTTTTTTGACACTTCAACAACATATGATGAGAATATGACCCCGAAAGGTCGAGTGGTTTGTCGGTGATGATTAGAGCTGTAAAAGTAACCGGAAATAGTGCGCCCGTATGTATTCGTTAATAAACCAATCAATAGTCGTTACTATCGTATCGTTACTCGTTACTATTGGTACAATTGAGCACTAGTATGAAGTATTTTATTGAGTCGCGCCGCATGCATGACGACTTCGTTACTATCCTGTCGTTTCGTTACTAGTTACTTTTGACACAATCGAGCACTAGTATCAAGCATCGCACCGAGTCGTGTCGGGACGACTTCGTTCGTACTGTGTAAAGTTTAAGTAAATTGCTCATTTAGTTAAGCGAGTTTAGGCAAAATTTGCACTGTAAAATAAAATAGTAGTCGAATATCACATTTTAGAATAAATGTTTGAAATCAATAAAATCTCACTAAGGTATGATCAATAAAGAAATAATAACAATCTCAAATTACCTATCCAAATATTCTATTTAAAAATTATGCTCTTTTAATCTTAAACAAAAGCAAAATTACAAAATAACTCTTTATGTTGTCAAAATTACTTACCTCGTTAAAAATATCAACACTTAACAGTAAATAATATAAATTATATTGCAATGATGTACGTGCATGTACTTACACATCTTCCTTTGTAATGAAACGAATTCAAATCAAAATTCACAGAAATACACGACGCACATTGACCAATGTTCATTCTCTCAATCAGATTCATTTAGTCGTGGGCGAACCGCTCCAGTTCCAGCATGATATTTGTTCGCAATCAAATCAAACTGACATCCACAAGACAAATGCGAGTAACGAAATGATTCTGTGAGAAAAGTTTTAGTACTTAGAGTGAGGCGATGTACTCAGTAACGAATACATACTGGTTGCTACAGCTCTAGTGATGACGTAGTTTACTCAATCACAAAGGATTTTATATATAAAGAAGAAGAAGATTATTATGATGTATAATTAGTAAAAAAATACATTAACCATTCGTTTCCAAATCATGAAAACTACTCAGTATTTCAGAACTGATATTTTTATAGCTAATCAAAGTATCATAAGAGTATAACAACTACTTGCAACAAATGCCTCGAGATTTCCAACATTAAAAAAATGGTAAAAGAAAGGAAGTTGACCATCTGACACGAGTCCAGCAATTTACAATATTGTAAAAACAGTTTTGCGCAGACAGTGTGGTGAAGCAACAGTGAACGGTATTAAATTTCTGTTCATACATGTTTCTGACGTGTTAGGGTATCGTACATGACAATCGCGCAGATTTTTATTTTGGAGGAAGATGGGCTCACCCAGATAGCTCACAAAACTCAGTAATAATTTCACGAGGTATTAATGACCCAACTACAGGATGCGGAGCGCGGTGCACCTATGTCGTAGCTTTACCCAGAACGGTATATTTGGTGGGTTAAGGCAAAGGTAATGCAGCAGTCCGATATAATACGTTTGTATCGCCCTTCCCGAATACGAAGCTAGTCAGCTAAAGGGATCTAGACGGAGCCAAGCATCTTGGCACTGAGCCACCGAGTTGTCAGTCTCAACCATTCCCGGCAAGTTGAATCAGGTGCACTCAAAATTCTTTGTCGAAACATCATCAGTTTCAAAAACTCTTCAAGAAATGTGTTTAACAAAACAGACAACATTTGCAGATTGTACTTAAAATTTAAGAAGTTTGATAATTATCAAAAGCTTTTCTGAATTTGGCTAAGACACATAAAGCGTACTTCTTTTTTTTTTAAGAAATACTACGAATCTACTAACAGTAAGAGATGACACTGCCAATGCTTGCTAGCTGTTGGGATGTGTGGGAAAAGTTTATAACTGTTCCAAATTAGAATTCCTACCAATATAAAAATCATATAAAACAGAAATACATAGTTTTTACTCGTACTGAGCAGGGGAGCATTAATAATAGAGGTAGAATGTTGCTGGTACTCACCGTGGAGTATATGTCGATCTCCTTGTAGGGGTTGACGGCCACCAGTATCGTGCCCGTGTAGGTCTGTTTGCCGACAGTCAAGGAGCATATTGCACAGTACAAGAGATAATAAAAATATATAAAAAACAGACGATAGTATTAAGAAGAAATATATTTTGCTGTTAAAGTCTTACAAATAATATCGTCAGGTTTTTTTCTACGGAACCAATGCGCAATTTGCGATTTTGTTCTTTTCTCTAGGATTTTTGAAAAATTTATGTACCTTACTTACCAACAGCATTACATCATTTCAGACATTAAGAATATCTTATAACACATTATATCATATGGAAATTAACTAGTTTTTGAGGCAAAAAAAAAAAAAACTTATAACAGTAAGGTGTACGCAGTATAATCTGCTGAATGGTACAACATTCTACCAGAATAAAATTAAAGACTAATAAAAAATGAAAGCCAAGTTACTCCAACATTTTTAGGGCTCCGTACACAACGGCAAACGGAACTCTATTGCTGATGCTCAGTTCTATTAACAGCACTCTAGGAATAAGCTGGAGACTTCAATTTGTACATAATAGCATCAAAACAACTTTTAAAACATTCTGAGGCGGATACTTAATGTCATTCAGTACTTCAAGAAGGAGATTAAAGTTCAGTTACTGATACCTCTAACTCGATATGGAAATATAATAAAAGCAATATAAGTCCAACGCTTCATTTAAATAAAAAGGGACAAGAGTATCTGAATACGTAAGTTCTGCACATAGGATAATATATACAGACAAGGAGTAATAACATAAGTAAAGAAAATTATTTCTAGTTGCGAATATACTTCCACAACGCGCGATATTCTGAGCCGGTCTCATGTCTTAGTAAGTTCTTTGAACGGAGGCAACGAAACAAAATCTGCAGCTAAATATATATATTTCAAAATACAAAAACTGACTGTCCTTGATTACACTGCTCGTTTTTGGTTAATATTTCGAACGAAGACGTGGGAATAAAAACTAGAAAGAGCGAATGTAAGAATTTAGGCCAGAATTGTACTGCAATGACAGACAGTAATCGCCAAATGAACATTGCGTGGACACTCAGCTACATATTTTGTACATACTGTAAAAACAGTTTTACTTCCCTTGAATCCGGTTTTTCACCATATGCAGTGAAAATATCTTTGGACTCCTTTTAAAGTCAATTCTATATCACAATAACAATGTACAGGGTTATAATAAGTGATTGAACCCATTTCACAAATTTACTATAGCCATACTATTTGACATGTTGTTACAAAGCGTTACAGTCATTAAAAAAGTATTTTTTTGTTGTTGTTGTTGTTGTTGACATTTTACAAGTTCTTGCCACACTCGGTGCATCATGTCCCTGTGAATCTGTTCAAAAGCACTGTAGATGCCAGGCACAGTTCTTGTAAGTTTATAGGACAGAATAAGCTTCAACACTGAATCTTCAAAAAAAACACTGCACTGACATCAAGACTGATAAGCACATGCTGCACCGAGTGTGGCAAGAACTTGATATCTCCAGAATCAGTAATGGGATGTATATAGAGAACTTGTAATACGTCCCAAAAAAAAACTTACTTGAGGTTTCCTATGAATATAAAGCTTTGTGACAATATGTCAGATAACATAGTGAAATCACTTCAATTGCTTATAATAACCATCTATATCAATGTACACATCTAGACTAGTATTCGAAGTTATCTTCTGCTCACCTTCAAAAGTGCAACTTCAATTTCAAAGTATTATTTTAACTGATCGATATCAAAAACACATTGATTCCGCATATACTGTATGTCTAGGAAATATGATGTAATGTATCACTACGGGACATCCTTAAATTGCGTCACACGTTGAAGGATAAAGCTAGTCTAATAAACTAAAATTATAAAAAAAATTGAATAGTGACCAGATGTAACTATATATATGATATTTTAAAGTTGATTTATGTAACTAGAGGGAAAAGGGAATTCTCAAGTGGGACACGAAATTTGTGTAATGTAATTTATGGATGCCCCTTATCATCTGTCATCAAACAGAAGTAATAAACAACAGAAAGCTAATTTAAGAAAAAGAGAGAGGCAAATAAATTACGCTTTCTGTATTTATTTGTATTTCCATAATTATAGACAACTGGTTGATCCTCATGACATGTCTGCACATTAAATTTATGAAGAAATTATATACAAACTGACTGCGAGAAAAATAAAGCCTGAGCTACCGATATAATATTACAGAGACTTAGACATGCTACCAGTCTGTCACCGTTTCATAACAAAATATGTTATTTATTCCGAAAAAAGTATCCTACTTTGTTCCTAATGATACATAATTTTCCTTATAAAATTTCATCAAGATCGGTTCAGCCATTTAGTAGTGGAAACGTAACAGACACAGTTATTTTCGGATTTATAATATTAGTTTGGAATTATGACAGTATAAGAGAAAAAATTAATTATGCAGCTCAAACACAGCTCTTATCAACTTCATCAGGCTATCTACGAGTATATACACAATCCCCACTGTTCGCAGTTAATATGGTAGTCTTCCAAACTGAAAAAAAAACAGTGCGCCGGAGCTGATTTGAGTCATCGTAGAACCAAACGACCTAACAATGCTCTATTATAGAAGAGCTATTTTTGAAAAGCTTCCAGAACCCACTGGCACGTCTGGGAAAATTGCGTGTAATTCCAGGAAGAATGTTTTGAACGGATTGCAGTTTAATACCTCAAACTGTGTGGTTTTCTTTCTATGGACGTTAGTTACAATATTTCCTAAACACATCCAGCACCTGTGTACTTATGTACATATCATCATTACAAACAGGATTGCCGCGAATCATCATAATACGCATTTTTAGTTCTTATTCGGCTGATCTTCAAGCGAATAATACAGAGGTCCTCGAGCAACCAAATAGGAGATAGACAAAACGTGAATGAGAAGCACTGTAGACACAAAGTGACATGCTTAAGGTCGCTAACTCTTCATGTACACAAATTGTTAGTTAAAGCCTTGTCCTTAAGACGCTCTACTTATCCTCTTCTGCATCAAAGCTTTATCTGAGTAGAGTAGCAAAAACAGACTTTAAAAATAATAACGACTACAATACTTGCGCTCTAAACTTCAGCCAGCTTCCAAAGTAAAATCCTTTCTCCGCAGAAATGTATCGCATTTGACGTACTTCAGTTGAGGATATAATGGCGCAGTCGTATTTATAATAGGACAATGTTAAGAATACGACCATTAAGAGTTTCTCTTTCCTCGGTTACTCGCGCTCATCAGAATCTACTTGTTTAAGAGAACACTAAAAGTAAACAAGTTCGCGAGGAATAAATTATTTATTACAACTCGAACTAAAAATCAGATCAGTGAAATTAAATATATGAGTCATATACGCTGGAAGCCCTGACTGTTCCAGTTTATCATCTAACGGCTGTGTCTGAGTTTGCTTCTTAGTTCCCGTACGCATACCGTTTTGAACTTTAGGAGCACCTGAATGTCTTAGAATTATACATACTACGCAATATGCTCGTGCTCAATTAAAGCAAATCAATATGCATATTATCCTCGCTTATTCGTTATGCAGTAGGAATTTCTTCACAGTAAGCATAAAACAATCGGCAGTAAATCAAGGTTTTAACAACAACAAGATCTCAAATGATATGAGGAGGGTTTAAATTCAAATATGATTTTACTGCCTCAAAAATAAATAAATGGCGAAGATGCTACTTCTGCCAGATAGAACAAATACTTGACTATCTCCATCGCTGAGCAAGCAGCTTTCGGTGTGGCTTGGTTGTCAGGTACGACTGAATCAGAAATGATTCGAGGCATGGACTAACGGTTAGCGAGTGACCCGGGTGCAAAAGCGGTTAAAAGCTCAGGCCTGGCATACAGAAGGACGCGGGATCCATCCCCGGTACGGCAATACAGATTTCGGTTTTACATGGTTTCCCAAAATAGCTCCAGACGAATGCCGGGATCGTTTCTTCAAAAGGTGCTTGAACCCAGTCCTCTCCTGAAGAGGAAATCCTAGCTAAGTAAAGCCTCATTTTAAAAAAAAAAAAAAAAAAAAAAAAAAAAAAAAAAGGGGGGGCGACGAGAACCCAGAATAAATTTGCAAAAGATGGTGATGAAATGTTAAGCAACATAAAACGTAAAGGTTTCAAAGGCGGCCTAAAATGCCATTAAAATGAATCGCACTGATCACCATCATCATCTTCAGAACATTTTATGGGTTGTCTGACATCTTCTTCCAGAGCTGGGCTTTTTTTCAAAGTAAGGTTCTGCTAGTTAAGGGATACGTACGTAAGTTATCTAAAAGAAGGCGCCAGCGATTTTATTTTCCGTTTATTTAAAAACACCTAACCATTCTCAGTGTCAGCAATTTCAGCTTTTGTCTGATATTCTACTGGCGGTTTTTTTTGTTGGTTAATTTGGTTTCAGCTAAATTGCATTCTACTGCACTGTTTTCTAACAGGCTCGTATGTCACTGTCTTAGAAGACAGTGTTGTGCATAATCCAGTGCATCCAATTATTATAAGTTACTCAATCCGTTATATATTAAAAAATAACATAAATCATAATTCACAAAACGCCCCTCAAATAATATCATTCGCAAAGCCGGATCTTAGTTTTCAGAGGTTGTTGTCTATCGTTAATCTGCAATGAGCAGAGGAGAACAATCGTTTGACCGACCGTTAAACTGATTGTCACTGTTACTTTCATCTAGTGAGCCTACGTGATGGTTGAATTTCATGTGACACCTCACTACATCCATTTCAAATGTTTTGAAAGTCATAATATATGAACAATACCAAAATCCCACAAGATCCTATAACGTTGAATCTAAAAAGTTTCCCGGCCAAAATTTTAATCCTCTGGTAAATAGAAATCAGGATGGTGTAAATTTTCTAATATCCAAATTGCGTAGCGAAAGTCAGAGATAAAAGTACAAATTTCGGCACAATGCGAATGAACTGATCTGCTGGTGGGATTTGGACGTTCAATCTAGCGGCCCCATCGCTGTACTACACAAGAGTAGAGCTTAGTAGGCTGGGGACGGCTTTTTCTTCGTCTTTTTAACAGCATACGCAAAAATAGGAACAAGCCAAAATTTACACGTACTTGTAGTTGTCTACACATGCAGAAAAATTGGAAGGAAACAAACTTAGCACTCAACTCCGTATCAGTACGACTGTCTGGTAGCTCAGTGGTTGTTGTGTCTGGGGATAGACAGATTTGGATTTTTTAAAAAGACCTTCAAGGTCTTCAATTGAAAAAAAAAAGTTTCATGTGTATCAAGTATACACGGATATTCTGGAGATTCGACGTTAAACTGCAGGTCACCTTCAATCAGTAGGATTATTGGATTAGATAAGACAGATATACAGAGGTGAACTGGGCGATCATTTGAAACTATCAGTTAGGAGACTTGGCCGTTGGGATTTCACAGTGAATATTGCCGTTAGACTCTTTATGCTGATCTAAGGCTAAGCACAGCATAACAGCTCTTAACACGCTATGTACGAATACTGAACTTGATATGTGAGCGGTAACGTTCAATTATGGCATTCGTGATAATCTTATGAGTCATCTACATAGCCAAGAATCGTCTCCCCGTTCTAATGACTTGATGGTCGACGAGCTCAGGCGGTAGAGCGTCCGAATACGACTGGGCACCCGCGGTTCGATCCCCGATGAAGGCGGAAATGGTTAATCGCTGCTGAACACACGAAACGGCTCCACTGAGCCAGCTATCTAATGAGTACCTCCTCACCTTGTTTCTAGTGCCTAAATGTGGTAAGAAGAGTGCTGAGCTCTACCTCCACGATAACTGACAGGGCCCATGAGCCTTACATTTACAAATGAAACAAAGACAGAAAAACAGACATTAAATGAAATATATTAAGAGGAAACTTTTGAGCATTACTTCAATTTCTTCATACTGTAATTGATGAAAAAAAAAATTACTTTATGTGAGACCACGGTTAGTGTGACAGTTTGCTGCCAGGTCAGGACCGGGCTATCTAACCAAGCACGGCGCACGCGGAGTCGGTTAATAGCTTGTATGCACGGATAGATCGATACTGGCAGTACAATCGACAGTTCGCAGTGTACCTTCGCGTGTCGGATGACCCTCGTTGCCATTTAAAAATCGATTGCTTACCACTGGCAAATTGCCGTTATAATAATATCAACGGCTGCACTAAAATGGTGTCTTCTTACTGCGACTACGCAGCGGAAATGCCGTAACCTCATCCTGATGTTCATTTTATTATTTCCTGTGGTAAATCAAGAAGCCGCGAACATAAGGAACACCAGAGGCAGTAGAAATGTTTGGTACTTTAAGATATGATTACTCAAAATTTATGTTCAGATACATCTAAATTTATGTCTGCTAGCCGTGGATATGAACACTTATAACTTCTGAGAAAAATCTTTGGAGGGAAGTCCCCACAATCAAGCATTTTTCTAGCTCTCATAACTTTCTTCGTTGACTGATAACAGGAAGCAGTTGTAAAGTGCCTAACCGATCTTTGCTTAACTTATTACTCATCTGTCTTGGAGTCACGACAAATACACTTTCAGCCGAAAGATGTGGGTGTAGTGTAAATTTGTTATAAAGTATAGAGTACGTTTATCAATTTCTATGCGGTTACCAATGGAAAGCTTGAAACAAATTGTACAGAATCTTCTAAAATATAATTAAAATCCGTAACTATGACCTTTAACGCGAAGCTTCAAACAGTTTGATTATTACTGGAATTTTGTTCTTAAAATTCAAGCAAAGACAGACTAAAAATGATGCAACATGCGTAAAAACGTGAAGGTAGGCTATATTGTCTCGAAATACTAACCTCATACGATACTTTCTAAACAGTGTAGTATGTGAAAAATCTAGATATAAACTGTTCATTACTCAATTTTAACGATTCAGAAGCCATAATTATTTTATAGTTATCCCGTTGTAATGTTTGTTATAACGTTGCTCTGTTGCAGCTGCGATGCCGTGTGTGTATTGGATCGGTAGGATATTTATTTGAATCCATAGATTTTTAATTCAGCAATTTGATTTACTTGTACCGTATTACAAAAAAACAGTCATTCTCATAAGGTAGAGTTACACTTCTAACGTAAAAGTACGTTGATGAACATAAAAATAGAGTAATCTTGTTGTAACCCATGTTCCGCAGTTGTTGCATTTTTGAATAAAAATCCGTCTTCTAACAACTGTTTTTTATTGACTTTCATCTACCAGACGCGTTTCGCCCTTCTGGAGTGGGGCATTGTCAGTGGTAAAAATTGTGGCAGCTAGCACATGTAGTTAAAAAGTGCAGTTTAACAGCAAATTATACAGTGAGCAATAATGATAAAGTGTAGCAAGAAACAACGGTGCAGAAAATTGCGGAAGGTGCTGTTCCAGACTGACATGTGCTAGCTGCCACAATTTTTACCACTGACGATGCCCCACTCCAGAAGGGCGAAACACGTCTGGTAGATGAAAAGTCAATAAAAAACAGTTGTTAGAAGACGGATTTTAGTAACACTAAGTAATTGACGGTCTATGGCGGGGTAAGACTTGGCACTAATATATTCCTATTCCTAATGGCACAGGCAGTAAGTTATATTCAAATCGCATATTGCCAGGGTTATTGTTCATACCATTATGACCCGAATTATATTTGAAACAAAAATGCTTCACTGGATTGCCAAGGGGATCTAATTTTTTAAGATCGAATCTCGATTTATACAGAAAAAGTTTATTTCGATTTTGGCTTACGTTGGACCACGGGAAATAACTGGTTCACTGGTTCGCCTTTCCTTCTCTTTCTTTTTCTTCTAATACGATAATCACCTCGTAAAAATGATTCTAAGCTAAATGTTTTCCCCTACATATAATTTCCAGCATGCAGTTAGCCTATCGAAGATTTTTTTTAAAAAAAATCCTGTGTTCGTACATAAATGTACGAACTTTACAAAAAAGTAAGCCAACACTTCATTACCAAGTGACGGTTGTAGGGAGACTGCATTTGATATTAGTTAATCATTTATTTATTTATATTGCAAAGTTGAAGAAAGTAATGTTCCATGACGAAAAGTCTAGCGTGATGTTCATTGACAATTCTTATTGTCACGTGACTAAAAAAAAAGAAAATAGAGAGATCGCAGTTAGTCGACAATAGATACATCTTGTGAAAACCACTACGAAGATTTTCAGGCGATATAAATAAAAACTAGGTAGAATTGTCACTGGAACCTGCAGTTTTTCGGAAAGAAGCTCTGATTACAATCATTTTAGTAATTCCATCAAGATTTTCAGGATGTTTAAAAATGTAGAACGGGTGTTGTTTCTATTAAAGGAAATTTTGTTAAAACAGAGCCTCCTTTCACTAAAAACAATTAAGTGCATATTATGTCTGACTTTTGAATCATAGCGAAGTAGATAACGGACTCGTATGTTCATAAAGCGACGAAGCTAGCAAAAAATTTAAAAAATCGTGAGTTCGTACATAAATGTATGAACTTTACAAAACAGTAAGCCAACAATTCAGCTAGCAGCTGCAACCAATGTAGCGTCTGTTTTACGCAGTGCTGCCTATCTCACCGAGCAAGGCGCGCCGGCATCTGTATGGATGTTAGCAGTCTGAAATACACCATTGCAGGTGCGGCTTAGAAGATTTTAATACCATAGCATATTTTCATATCTTCATGCATAAAAAAAAAGAAAAAAAAATTGTACAGAAATTTCTAAAAACGAGGAATTTTATGGAATTATTAGCCAGGAGACCCTTGAAGATTGTTCAACCGCCTTATTGACATAGGAAGAACTGGCCACATAGTTTGCCTCAGTTATTATAGAATAACCTAACCTGTAATCGTACCGGTTAAAGGAGAGATACAACTTAACGCTGATACGAATCGATAGAAGTAATGACACTATTATGACTCAGTCCTCGTACTAACATTAAATAATTGCCTAAATTCCTGTGACTGAAATACAAAGAACGAAATATCTAATGTTCTGCAGGGATTCAGGAGGACGCAGGAATGATCCGCACGCAATCACGCATTATTTCGGTTTTTGATGGTTTCCCCGATTTTCAGTCCAAGCGAACACCGGGAAGTATGCTTGGAAAAGGTCATGACCGAATTGCTCCCCTTGTGGGGGAGGGGGCGGGGGCGGAGTGTACTCTCAATGCTACCCCCGCTCTATTGACGTCGCTCTCGATGAATCATAAAGCCCAAAAATAAAATTGTAGTTTAAAAAACTAAACTCACGCTTTCGTAGTAATGTGAACTAAAAGGTTAAAAATAATATTTAAATATAAACATTTTGTTTAACAGTGATAGGACGTCCCACAATTCAGGATAAATTAATTTTTTGAATAAGCTTAAAGTATAAAGTCACTGATTACAAAATTAACTTTAATGTAAAAAAGCATGGGGTGCTATTTCAGTTGTCTTATATTTTTGTCGTTGGCTGTTTGTAAAGAGAGAGTCATTGTCAAAAGTTATGTAGTGAGCACCCACGCTTTTTTATCATTAAAGTTAATTTTGTAATCAGTGACTTTATACTTTAAGCTTATTCAAAAAAATTAATTTATCCTGAATTGTGGGACGTCCTATCACTGTTAAACAAAATGTTTATATTTAAATATTATTTTTAACCTTTTAGTTCACATTACTACGAAAGCGTGATTTTAGTTTTTTAAACTACAATTTTAATTTTTAACTTTTTCAGTTCAGATAGTTTTAAAAAGTATGTTTCTTACTGTTGGCTTTTCTTCGCCAATCTCTCTTTTTCTTTGAGTTGTAGTTTCTTTATTAATTATTATTCCCACGAGTAAAATACAATTAAATGGTCAACTCAACAAGAGATCCAATCGCACGGTAAACGAGGAAGGCTACTTTTCTATAATAGTACGAAGTAATATTTCGAATACTTACTATTCAACATCACGCTAAGCGACTTCAGACAGAGAAACCTTTCTGGATAGGAGACAGCAGAAGACGATCGTCTACAGCAACCAAGGCTCGTAAATCACACCAGGAAACTGGATAACGATGATTGATGATGATGGTTATATGGGTGGGAAATCTCCGAAGGGTGTGGCCGGCCAAATGACGAAGATTTCTCGAATCGCACCTGTGCACTAATGTCGCGGCTGCATTTGCCTAACTCAGTAATCCCATCAAGTATAGGATACACTGACAACGTGGTGAGAGTGAGAAATTATTGAATTTTTATCGGTTCTTAATAAGTGTGCAAAATTTAAAACGATTCGGATGTCAGGAAGCGGGTATAACACTGAAATGAAAGATTCCATTACATGGCAACCATTTTTCTATTGTTACCGTCAGAGTAACGAGAATAGCAGGACGTTGCTAAGAGACTACTTTATTGTCAACGGTTCTGAAAACGTTTGCAAATTTTGTATGTTTTTACTGTCAACGTAATCAAATATCAAGACATAGCTATGAAATTATTGTATTGTAATCAGTTATCAATACATAAGCAAAATTCAAACAACTCGGACATCTGGAATTGGGTTAAAATTATATTGCAAAATTCCACGACATTCAACCATTTTTCTGTTGTTACTGTCAAAGTAATGAGCATAGCAGGATAATAGCTATGAAATTATTGTATTT